>JAOEHI010053036.1:0-10000 GCA_025447815.1 Percopsis transmontana | reverse complement strand
CCCCCCCCCCCCCCCCCCCCCCCCCCCCCCCCCCCCCCCCCCCCCCCCCCCCCCCCCCCCCCCCCCCACCAAAACTAATCCACGGATCACATTCCATAAGTGCAGAGCAGGGGTCAGGCTTGCGCGTTCTGTGCGTTTCGACAAACTCCCTGGTGGTGTCAGCGCAGACACAGAAATCCTCTGACTAATCCACTTACTCAATAGAGTACATCTCGCTTTGGCTCTCTGTTTTATGGGATTCCAACCCGCATCAAGATGTAAGAAACCATATGTTTTTAAAACACTCACCAGCTCTCCTTTGGGGCCCCTGGGGCCAAGAGGACCCTCTACACCCTGTGGGAAGACAATAACATCATAGTGCATAAATACTGTAGATTTCAATTGTAATGCAATATAACAGAAACATAGCTACTGTATAAATATAAAATATATAATTATATACTTGTTCTCCCATCACACCAGGAGGTCCACACTCCCCACGTATTCCCTAGAGAACAGAACAGGAGGAGAGAGAGGACACTGAGCTGGACACATCGTTAACTATGCATACAATCTTAAATGACAGTCTAGTGAAACATACCTTTTCCCCTTTGGGGCCAGGTCGGCCCTGCGGTGAGACATCAAATCAGTTGCACCCAAGTTAAAACATTCATTGTGATATAACTGCCCTCGTGCTAACAGCTCCATTCGAACAAGTGGAGGCTTTGTTACCTGAAGGCCCTGCAACCCTGGACGGCCATTAATACCCGGTTCCCCCTGCAATGACCAAAAGCAGACACAACCGCAGCATTATAAGAGGTGCCGTGAATCGGTTTTGCTACAAGCAGTGGGTTTCTGCAACAATAGGTGCTTACGCAAGATCCCTTCGGACCTGGAGCCCCGCGAGATCCAGACTCCCCAGCTTTGCCCTGGATGAAAGCAAACAAACAGTGATTCCTCAGAAAGATTAAATATTCAGGCCCTCTGTTTAGCTGGGTTGCACATTTGTGTGCAAGCAAAGGTGAGCTAGGGCATTCCCCGTGCGACCTGCCTGTAACCCCTGTGCAATATAAGCATCTACCTTTGTGAGCTACCGTGGCACTCTCTTACGATTGACCCACATTTAATCTCCCATCCTTGACCTTTGCTTCTTTCCCCCTTCGAAAGCACGGCCCGTGAAAACACAGCCTGCTACACTTTTGGGAAACGCTTCTTGCTCTTCTGAGTCTATTCTATGTGGCTTTTCTTTGCACAAAGGCCCAATACTGCACACCTGCCCTCTGAGGTCGGTGGCTGAGCATTGAGGAGTGTTGCAGGGCGCTGAGGCTGGGAGAATCCCTGGGCTTTCCATCTGCTCAGTGGTCAGGAAAAACACACCACTGTCTAGGGATTAGGCTATTCTTGTGGCTGAGTAAACCACTGTCAGACACAACATGACCTATGGTGATGACCTATGGTGTTGGGTTCAACTGTAATTACACCCCTGGGGACTCTCCGCGTCCCCGTGCAATTTTGAAACACAAAAACGAGGGATCATGACAGTATGGAGGTGGGTGGGACGGTTATGGGCAGGAAAAATAGAACACGGTTAAAGTGTGATGGCTAAGTAGGGCTGCACCTTGTTTCACCGTAATTTGAAAGAGAAATTTGTGGGTAGTTTGTGTCATACGACTTTTGGGACGACTTGCTAAAAGTGTTTCTTACATCTGAGGTGAGCTGAGCAAGCTACTAGTGTATAATTGAACGTACTGTGGCTATTTGACTGTAGCACTATGTGTACAGTAAATATTACAATAGATTAAATCTGTGTGTTATAAACACATAAATGAAGAAATAGTCTAGAGACTCACTGGGGTTCCAGGGTAACCCCTCTCTCCTTTGTCACACAGACAGGACTTTGGCTGTGGGCACTGAAACAAACAAAGCAAAGCAACAGATAGGTTGGAGCGATATGACAATAGAGTGTATACCATGCGATGAACATGCGAGATTTTCTATACTGCTTATACCTTGGCACACTGAAGCAGTGACCAGGATTGATTGACATTATTTGGGCAGTCAAGTGGGATGTCCTGGCCTCTGTATGGTAGTATAGTATTTAATTCCCCGTATAAGGTGCAAATAGGCATTCTTTATTGAATTTGGAAGATTGATGTGTCCAGGACACAACAATCATGAGGATTTGTATTCCATTTGAAATACTTACCCCGGTGTTGACAATTGTGTTCTGTAACAAAGAAAGACAGAAAGAAAGCAAGAAAATTAATATTGGTATTAGCCTAATGATATTAGAGCAACACTTCATTAGTAGGCTATTTGCAAGTTTTATGCGTTATTTTTCACATTTCTGGTGAGTGAGCACTATGAATGCATGTTAGCTTTCCGGAGGGTTAACACAATTAAAGTGGCTTACTGATCAAGTTAAGTTAGGGAAGGATGTGTATTGACTTGTTTCTACATTAAACAACAGCGTTCAAAATAGGCCCAACACAGGACCACCGTGCTAGGTACCCCAACGGAAGGGTGCAAAAGAATGCTACGGTAAGGATCGGTATATTTTGGTAGGCCTACCATTCACAGCTTCTGACATTCAAAACGGAAATAATTGCGTACTGTACTCGAGCCAATAGACACCCATCACTGACCAGTTCCTTGAAGAGTCTGTCTTCCAGCTGGGGGTCTGTGAGACTGAGGACGTGCTGCTGTGGCGAGGCGCTGGCGATGGAGCGCAGTCTGGCGGCGACGGGCCCCTCCCTGGGCAGGAAGGACAGCCGGATGGCAAAGATCCGGATGTTGTGGTTCTTCGCCTCGGCGGCGGCCGTCAGCGCGCTGGGACTGCGCGGGTGGTCCTCGCCGTTGGTCATCAACAGCGCTATCCGCAGGCTGCTGGGGGCGGTCTCGTGGTCGAATACCTGCGTGGCATTGCTGATGGCATAGGCCGAGTAGGTGCCTTGGCCGATGTAGGCCATGGAGGCCACGCGGCTCTGGAAGACGTCCACGTCCTGCCAGTCTCTGAAGTTGTGCTCCACAGAGACGGTGCTGCTGTACTGCAGCGCGGCCAGCCGCACCCGCGGACGCCAGCCGGGCACGTGCAGCTGAGCAACGCGCGTGCTGAAGCGCAGGACAAAGGCTTTCTGTCTCTCAAACTGCAGGACTGTGGCCTTCTCCGAGCCGTCCACAAGGAACATGATCTCCACTGGGCAGATGAGGCCTATGCAATGGCAACGGACATGCTTAAAAGGGGCTAAAAGAACATATATAGGCCTATATATATTCAGAGAGCGCTCTGTACGGCATCATTTGAGTCTAAAACAATAAAGCACTTACTTGTCCCTTCATTAAGAATGACCTGATTAGCATCCCTCTGCCCCTTCTTCCGCCTGCCCTGTCCACACGCTGTGAGTGACAGGGCCAAAATAATGGCCACAATCTCTGCAATCCACCCCATCCTATCTTTGTCCGCAGACACTGGTCCTGGAAAATAGAATGGAACATAGTGTTTACTATTCTGACTGACAAACAATTATCCATTGCAAGGGTTCACATCGGTCTCTAGAGAGCCAGAGTTTCAGCATCTACTGTATTCCCGCAGTTTTGAAAATAAGACACTGCAATGACTCCAAAGCAACACGAGGGAGAGACAAAGTGCCCGTTATCACCAAACTTTTATAATTAACTCTAGTAAACTAGTGAAGTGGCATACAATCTATAACTTTTTTTCAGTTTAAAACGTGATCAACGTGATCAATTTCCCTTAACAAAAATGCAGCATCGACTATTGTAGCAAATAGTAGCCTAGTATAGTAAAAAAACAATTATATTAATCCATTAGAAATTAGTTACATTAGCACAAATGTATTTGTTAGACAGGTTGTGAATAAAACCTGTAGGTTAAAAGTATTCTTCATATTTTCAATCCTATGCAAATTGTCCACACAGGTTCATAACAGATAACCCAGTTAATCCAATTAAATCTGCAGGTCTTACTTTGTCTTCATTAAAATCAGCAATGAATCCGTCAATAATCAGTCACCAATTCATCCGTTAATGGTCGCTGTTGCGCATATTCCAGGATACGTCTTTTCACATGCTGAAACACAACGGCACTCAAATCAAAGCTGCACGAAGAGACGGCACACGGTTCACACTGAATATTTATGAAGCAGACCCTAACCGTGTAAAGGCAGGGCCAACTAATGGACGCTGTATTAAACTGTATGGCCACCGACAAGGTTTCATAGATGTGTAAACATGATTCATTTTCGTATTTCGTTGGAAATGGGAGAATTTTTACCATCTCTGCTGTTGAAAAAGAGAGCACATGGGTGTATTGATGATGCATGATGCTACTGGTAAGGAAAAACACTAATGCAGCTTAGTTCATCGCTCAAAGGCTATGAAATATAGCTTACAAGTCTCTAGTAGCTATATTAATCACATCATTCCTTCATTCCAGACTGATTGAAAGCATGGGATTACTAATGACAGATCTGGTAGTAACAGAGAACCTACAGTATATAGCCTAAGCAGGTCAACGTTAGAGAATTTTTTTTTCTATTAAGTAAAAGCTGAGACAAAAATAAATTAAGGTTTTTCCAACCCAGGTGGAACATTTTTGACAGTTGGTCTTATCTGGAGGATGTCAATATTAAAAAGATCCATTACCTGTTCCCATAATTCAAATGTGGCAGACTAGAGAGGGCCTTAACTTAATTTCTGACATAAATCATCAAGATGGCTGAGTAAGCTTCTACAAAAAAAACATCATGGTCTAATATTATATAACACTATAATAACTGTAAATGGGAATGTTGCAGCCCAAATGTAAATATTATGGAATAAACAAAATAGGCATATGTAAAAATGCAAAATGATCAACTTACAGTATTTTAATGCAGGGTCAGGGTGTTGTAAAGTGGACATCAGGGTCTCTGAATACATCCAGTTCTTCACTCTGGAAATAAACCCATGAAGAGGAATGTACGCCGGGTTCCAGATGCTGTCGTTCCTGTGGGGAGAGGCTGGTCACAGTAAAGACTCTGCGTGAACCTCTCTGTCTGCAGACAGGGCTGTGCTACAACACAGCACAACAGAGCGGCCGGCCCCCGCACCAGCCTGGTTTGGGGGCAATGAGAGCGCTTCCTGCTTCTGTACTTTGCGGATGCAGTGAAAGCATACTGCTGGGAGAAGGAAAAACAAACAAACACAGGCTCCACTAGCATTACAATTACATAGTGGAAGTGTAAGAGGGGCAAGTCTGTTTACCTGCTATGTGCCTGTGCAGGTCATATTACATTAGTGGACAAATCTGGTATGCTTCTTTAGCACTGATGAGGGTGTCGCAACAATGATTTCGTAAATTAAAGGTAGACTCCTTGATTTGTGCCCAGAATTTTTGAGTTGCTCACATTCCTCTCTACTCCTACCCACACCACTGTCATAGGCTCACACCATTCTCTACCCCTCCGCTGCCCTTATACAACTACTTCCACAGTTGTGTTTTCGACCAAAAAGCAGTGAGCTGTGGTGGACATTTCAGGGTTTTCAGGGAGTGGAGACTGTTCATGTTTAAAGTTCATGTTCATGTTCATGTATCTCTCCATACAGTAATGGCCCCTGACCTGATGTGTACAAGTATGCTGCTTGGGGCACCAGCTAAAGAAACCCCATAAAATTTAATTTCTCCGAACCCTGTGTGTTCAGTATATAAAACAGTCTCACCTAAAATGGGACCTGAAAGCATGCATATCTGCTGCAGCGGCAGTCAGTACAGACAGCTTTAATGCCCTTGGTTAGTTACATGACCCGCTTGAAGGTATGAAGGTTTCTCGAACTTGCCATGCTTGGATCATTTGTTAAACGTGTCACAGGTGTGACAGAGAAACCGCCCCGTGGCAATTTAAGACTCTAGCAGGCCTGACAGCTTCATACAGCAAGGGCCCCTGATAGGCATTTGATAGATGTGCCGAGGTGGTTTAAGACATGTTGGCTCACATTGTATCATCAGGGGCTTCAGAATTCTGGAGGGAAGCCCTGTTTAGAGCTCGAAGCCCCACCTTGAAGGACTCTGTTCTCGAGGTGTGCTAACTTAGTGGTGTTTAAGGTTTACGAGGGCCACCTCTCATACTATGTGGTTATAGTAGTCATGCCGGGGTTAACAAGCAGGACTAAATACTATCAAGACCACTCTTTGAAAGATGAAAAAAACCCTGAAGGGACAGGTTATCTTCAACCAAGGGTAACGTTATTGATTGGATTTATTATAATAAGAAGAAGATTGATTCAACTTTACCATATAGACAAAGCACAAACCAAAAGCAAATGCCAAAGATTTTTTTTTAAAATTAAACACAACCTCTATTTGTGTTTTTCCCAGGACAACCAGTCGGAGAAGATGGAGACAGGTTTCCCTGACAAAGTGTCTGAGATTGAAGCGATAGTGTCAATCAATACACACTGAAGGCAGCAGATGCTGTTAACAATTACCGCAGTGTCCAAACTTGTCTTAACATGGCAGCTGCTGTGCCCCGGGCCACAAGTCTCCCACCTATCAACCAGTCTTTTACAGCAGGAATACAGTTCTGAAAACTGTTACCACCACCAGCAATTATCACTCTCTGGTAATGATATACACCATTCACACATTATTCATTTATCTTTTTCCGCAAAAAGAGCCTAATTTGCTCTTCTGCATGCAGGGCATCATTTTCGCAGAGCAGGGCCTCTTTTTCCACATGCAGGGCCCCCTTTTCTGCTTGCAGGCCCTTACTTTCCACATGAAGAATGCTTCTCTCTCCCACCCATGTTTCCTGCTCCTGCTCAGCTTGCTGGAGCTGTACTGTAGCTGCAGGTAATTTTGAGCCTTCTTAGTGTACCCCATCTCCTCGTCCCTGCTGTTTTTTTAGGACCCCTATCTCTTTTCATAAGGTAACCTTCAACTCTGCTGCTGTAGTGGAAAAAAACACCAATATGTCTATATTGTACTCAGATAACCAAGGCGTAATGGAAAACATGTACTTTGTGTTTTAATGTGTGTTCAAATGCACCTTGTATAAATGTGTTTTGGGACTGTACTCAACAATGGATAATAGAGAAGGGCTGAGACAGAACACTCGATAAGGGGTAGTTTTTCTTAGAAAAACTCATTCTAAGCTTACGAAAACAAAAAGATTAGTTGTAACAGGTGATTATACACTAATGAAAACATATTAATACTATATTCCATTTCTGTAAATAGATCCAAATCCTACATACTGCGTCTTTTTATACATGTACTATAACATATTTCCTGTCCTATCTTCAACCACCAGACCAAACTACTTCTATTAATAAGATATGAAAAATAATCTGTTTCGATAAAACAGAAAACAAACAAAACATGCAAATTATTTTTTATTCGTGCTTTCAAATACATAGAATATACAACCAATAATCAATTTACCACTCAATGATAAAATCGGCTAAAATAATTATCAGTTAATTTATAAAGATGCTGTTAAAGATGATTAGTAATAAACCAAATAAAAGCTAAACAAAAGGTTTAGGAGTTCTTTTGATAGTAGGACTATTGTTACGGTGTGTGTCCTCCCCTGGACTATCCAGTGGAGGTTCGTAACAATTATCATAACTAAAAAAAGTTCAAATTGTAATAAATAGTATTAAATATGGTTTTCAACAATGTTTTTTTAGTTAAGATATTAATAACATTTTAGTTCATATGATGAAAAATATATAATACACCACACTTTATCCATGTCACAAATGTGTAGGTAAAAATCTGAATAAAATATATATAGAAAATTGGCAAATTGAGTTTGAACCAAAGCTGTTATTCAAATTCTTCATTTGATATATCAATGTGTGATTTTTCCTGTAACGTTACCCTTTACTAGTTTCTCAAATCAAATCCAGCGGAATGTAATAAAGAAAATAGTGTTAAGTTTAACTAAACATAATACTAATACTATAAGGAAAGGTCAGCTTAAGTGAAAATTAATTTGCATCTCAGCATGTAAAATCACAATACCACATAATCTTCCACAGCCTAACAACAGCATGTAATAGTAGGATATGCCTGTAATTAAATACCTATATTAAATAAAAATAATTTATTACGGTGAGAAATGGTTAAATGTTAAATGTACAGCTGTTATAGATGGAGCCCACAACGCAGTGCAAACTAAAAAAGAAAGAAAACTGCAACTTAATAGACGGGACAGCTCCCAAACGATCAAATATTAGAATGATGTTAGTTTAACACAGAACTCAATCAGAGAAATACCTTTTTACTGTTTAAAGTATACCATAAAAGATTTCCACTTCAAATCAACCTATACTTAATCTTATGGGTCTAAAGAGAAATGTGGGAAGTTAAAGCTGCAACCTTGAACTTTCCATCTTATTAAAAAAGTTATCACTTTAAAACCAAACTGTTTCCTGTGTGTATGGACAGTGTGGGCCAGTGCGAACACTTAGTGCACGCTCTATTTCCTTAATCTGTGGCCTCTGTTGAGCTCTACATTGACGGTCCGATGAAAAGGGGGAAGGGGTGAAGTCTAACTACTGTATGTTTTTGGTCGAGTGTCAATCTTAGATAGTACACATTTTATGCGCAAGAACATTCAATGACCTCAAAACAATGTCCTAATTAACATATTTTCATACTGTAGTGGATGGATAGGACATAAACAAAAATAAAATAATTGAACTTTTGTATGTGCATTGGCATGTTGTCGATTCCACTATTTGTCTATGAAATGTGCATTTGGAGTTCATTCATAAAGTGCATTATGGTTTGGAAATTACTAAAAATATACATCTTCAGTCACATTGTCAAAATTTGCAAATGCAATCGTTATTCCAAAACCCTCGTTTTGCCTTAGCCTGATAGCATCTCCATGGTTAGCAATGATAAGGTGGCTAACACATAAAGGTGGAATCTGTGTGTTGGATACCGTAGGAAGAGGGGAGCACAGTGCGCGATGTAAAGGCTAGCCGCCCGGCCCGGGTCGGCCTGGCTAAGAGGAGGACATGTGGCGGCTACTGAGGAGGTGGCGGGATGTTGGATGGCTGGGTCATTCCATGCAGAGCCGTGGTGTTCCCTCCACAGTCTACGTACTGGTACATCTCCTGAGACACCTGCTCGATGTGGCCAAAGTAAGTTGTGGTGACAGTCACCCTGCAAGAGCATGAAACACAACAAAGTTCTGATGTTGTTTTCACATCTTTGATTTGTCAGTTGGCAGGACATTGAAAATTCTCATGAATTTCCTAAAGGATATGTCATTGGGAGACTATACATGAAAAACTGAAATGTAGTAATGCATCTAGCATTTTTCAGTGAAATTAATTTGAATAAAAGTTAGCCATGAGTAAAATATTCAAGCAATATATTTTGGAGGTTATCTGTATCCAGGAGTTTATTTATTTATTTTTTGTCAGTTATCCATCAACAGCAGGTGCAGGCATATATGCACCCTAGATCAAACAAACCATCAAATCCCACTTACTGCATCATCACCACAATGTTGTGAACCTTGATGGTCTTCAGAGTGCAGTAGTCACTGAAAAACAAAAAGCAAGACATTTTACTGCCCTGCTCCTGTGAGTAGCAATACAGTACGACCCATTCGTGGACTGTACTCACTACATGTAACTCATCTCATCCGCGATGACGGTGGGGACCATGTAATCAATCTGGGAAAGAGGGCAAACCAAAACAGTGAAGAGTGTTGTATTTCTACCAAACCAAAGACACCGTAGATGTGGGCGGAGGCGGTTTTACTATTTAGTCGTACCTGTTTCATGTCCAGTGGGCTGATGGCAGTGATGTTGCTGATGCGAGATTTACCTATCACGGTCTTGGCAAACTGCACCTGAGCTGTGATGTTGGCCACCTCTACCGAGTAGTAGTTATTGTTGGTTATATTTAGAGTATTCTGCATGGAAATGGCAAAATCTATTGTTTATACAAAACAGACCCTATAGCAGCCATATTATATTCAAAATCTGTATTTGACCC
>JAOEHI010053035.1:4812-15756 GCA_025447815.1 Percopsis transmontana | reverse complement strand
AAATAAATAAGAAGTAGGACGTTGAACTATGTGTTTTACGTCGTGTCAATCCTGCTTCTTTCAAGTGTGTTTTCAAGGTTCTAGGAACATTATTTTAGCTGGTGCAGCAAGAAATCCAAAAATGTAAAGAGATTTTATTATATGTATGCGATTGTATATGGCATTTATGTTCAATTCTGGCAAATACTTAGACTACTGTGTCAATAAGCTATAAGCCATTATTCGCATCTATGTATAGCTTCAGAAAACCCTATCTTCATACTAAAGATATTGGCATCATGAGCAAATCAATCGACAAGTAGTGTATAGGTTCAAGTACTTACTCAATGTCTTTCCGGACAGACCCAAGTAGGTCTTCCCTTTCCCTGATCGCCATGAAGTTACCCTTAGTTTTGTGGAATTCATGAGTGTAGTCCTAGGAAAACAAAAACTGAAAATTTATGAAAGGAAACAGCACGCCTGACACACTGAATTAAGGAGTTTGTGTACGTTTTGTATTCTAGGTTGATCCTCATTCATCACATGTCCTTGAATAAGACATTATCCACCAACTGTAAATTATTCTGGATTACATTTTTATGACACCCCACCCCAACCACAGCTTTGAGTGCCATAGCATGTGAAGTTTCATTTTAATTCCACCAAGTGATCAAGTACAGAGAAAGCAACACAATAAAATCAAGAGTACAGTAAAAAAAAGGAAAAGGTAGGAGAGGGGAGGGGTTTCAAACCTGCAGGATGTCTCTGTGTCTCTGGAGCGTGTGCATGAGGGCAGCATTGAGAGAAGCTGCGCCCGGTGTGCTGGTGTACTCTGCCATCTTGTCGTTCACTGCAGTGAGCTAAGAGATAAGACAAAGAGCTATAGCCACCATGCAGGAAGCTAAAATAAAAGCGACTCATATGGAATTTCGATGCCTCAACATGTAACATGCAATTGAAGGTACAGTAGCCAAGCTAAATTACTCAGACAGACAGACACAGTAAACTTAAGAAGGTACACTCCTGGGTTGTGTTATAGAACCCCAATTTTGTTATAATTTCATGTGTTATAAGTTCACTTTCTACTTTAACTATGGTAAGTAAGTGATTGCTTTGAAACCAAACTGGGTATGGACAAATGGGGGTACCATACAATAGTTAGTTGCATTCATGTCAGATGGGAACAGGGAATTTTCCAACTTCCTACTTAGAAGAATCGCCTTACTTTGGCAAGCAGCTGCTCAATCTCCACTGACATGGTGTCAAACATCCTGTCCTGGGTGGAGTTGTTGAGCAGGGGTGTGGTGTCTGACCTGGACCACCGGGGGGGGGGTCCGAAAAAGAAAGGAAGAGGAAAAAAATAATAATTAAATGCAAAGTTGACTGTGGAATGATAACATTGACAACAGCATCTTTGGCCTGCCCAGGAAGTATGTGGTGGCCACTGCTGGTAAGTACTAATTAATATAGATAGATAGATAGATAGATAGATAGAATATATATTTTGTATTTAAAATAATATTTTTAAATTAAATTTAATGTAATTTTTTTTCATTTATATTATTGTATATAAAAAAAAAGTATGCAGTGGTCTCTTAATTTTTTCCATGGCTGTATATGCTCTATCATTATAAAAGGTTGGGCCTGTGATTTACAGTGGCAAGGTAGTTTGTTTACCATTACCTGGTTTTACGTATTAAATACTCGTAAATTGTTTTTTGATCTTCACCTACAGTAAGTCACAATAACTGACAAACACTAATAACACACACACACACACACACACACACAAATTTGCCTTTTCCCATGTGTTTTTGAAACCGTCACAACACAGGCTACATATTCAAACATATTTGAACCATTGTATTTCAAATGTATGCTGTATCTAATTAACTGAATGTAATAGGATTTACCAAAGGTTGTCTCTATTGATAAGATACACTAAATACCAAAAAGAAAGTGGTCTTACGTGTCTGTCCGTCGTCCGTCCCTGGAACTGCTGTAGCTGGTGCACAGTTTACTGAAGGAGACCAGCTTCAAGTCCAGCTCATTCTCCAACTGCCTAGCCTGTTTTCGCAGATCTGTAACATGAGTAGGCACAATAAAGATGTACAGGCTTTGTAAAAGAACTGCAATCTCTAGCACACGGGGAATTTAATATATACGTGTGCGAGTTGTTTTATATGACGTCGATCATCTGATATTTTTATATTGTGCATCGTCTTGATATAATTGTTTCTGCTCTTTCAACGAGTTGTACTGTAACAATTTTAATCAATTGTGTTGAGATTATTTATTATGGAATCTTGAATCATAATGCTGCGCATTCCCACCCACCAGGGAGATTTGCTTCTTCTTTGAATTGATGGTCAATAGTGAAAGTGGGATTATTATTGTTAGTATTAGGAAAAGCTTGAACACGAACGGAAGCTTTAGCTAGAGCGACTAGGAGAGTACCATTAGCGAACACTTTTAGATTGAACAACCCTATAATCGGTCGCATTGGCCAGAAAATGACAACTCTTTTGGCAAACATTATCGGGCTTTATCAAATACTTTTACCATAACATGCAAACCAATATGCCACCTTACCTTCCCAGTAGTTGCTGCTTCCTAACCCAGCCATCTTTGTTGTCCAACGACGTCAGCAGTTCCGGAGCGTCACGGTCACATAAAAACGGGTTACACAATAGAACGCAAAAGTGATGTTCCGGAAGTAAAAATCCCATTCATATTCTGTATTGGGATTTTGATCATGAGTCTTAATTTCGTAACCATCCGATGCAGATTTACCACTAGCTACTACTAGATTGTGATACGATAGCATATGCTCCCGTAGAACCCACAAGTCCATATGATATCAACCTTGTTTTAAGAAAAATATTCTTTATTCCCGACGATGTCACTTTCAAGAATAATTTAGCAATACATTATGAAATTAACAGTAAGATCAATAAAAGCATAATAGTAGAGGAGTTATTGACGGGTGAAAATTTAATTTCATAAATAGCGAAAAAGATAAAATGTTGTAAGAGAAGATGTGACTGAAAAGTGACTGAATAAGATAAGTATAAGTAATACAAAAATACTATTATAGTATGATAATTTTGACCACATTCATCACAGATAGCATAGGCCAAATGTCCCCCCTGTTACAGGACATTCTCACCTCTATTAATAAGTGTTTTGAATGCACAGCATATTGGTATATTTGCCTCTGGTACCTCTTCTTGCATTTTTCCTTTTTTCTCTTTCCCTCTCCAACAAGGCCTTTAGTTGTTCATTCTCTTCCAGGAGCCTTCTTCTCCCGTCTGACATTCCTGTCATTCATATCTAACAAATTGCCTAACACACAGAATGCATATTGTCAAAATGTACAATCACTCTAACAGATAAATGGTTAGGTAGATAGGTAGGTTACTTTATTTGTACCAGTGGGTAGATTTTTTTTACAGCAGGAAAAATGAAATCCATTTTGTCACAGCACACATATCAGTTACTAAAAACTAGAAACATACATACACAACTAAAAACAAAAGACACACAGCTAATAAAACTGATAAAAGTACTCAAGGTTCCATCAAATCTGAACTGAAGAGAGATAAAATAAATAAAAAGCGATATGAAAGGGTTTAAAAACCAAACTGAGTAGAGCTTCATGAGTGTACAAAGTCTTGCTATGACTTATTTAGCTCAGTGATGGCAGCAGGAACAAAGCTGTTTTTGTATCGCTTTGTTTTGCATCTTTGGGATAAAAAGCTCAGTCCGGAGCTAAGAAGCTGAAAATCACTGTGCAAAGGGTGGGAGTCATCATTTAAAATAGAGGTAGCTATCCTCTTTAGCTGACTGGTGTACAGGGAAACTGGGAACAGCTGTGACTCACCAATCAGTCGACTTGACCATTTAACTATTTGGTTTAGGGCATTTCTCTCTTTCAAGGATGTGTGACCAAACCATGACACCAGTGAAAAGGATAAAACAGACTCAATAAAAGCCCGATAAAACATGGTCAAAATAGTTCGGCCTATATGAAAGTATGACAGTTTCCTTAAACAATACAAGCACTGTTGAGCCTTTTTACGCACAGCTTCACAGTTCGCTTCAAAGTTCAGTTTTGCGTCCATGATGGTCCCGAGGTATTTTTTCACATGCTTGATGGTTTCCCTGTTAATTAGAGTGTCTTCTTTCATGAGAGTTTTCCTCCTAAAATCAATGAGCATATCTTTAGTTTTAGATATGTTTAACTGGAGGTAAGAGTCCTCACACCAGCGTACAAAGTGGTCAATGACCGGACCGTGGCTGGTCTCATTATCATGAAGAAGACTAACAACAACAGAGTCATCTGCATACTTTATAATATCTCTGTTTTCATAACCGCTCTGACACATATTTGTGTAAAGAATGAATAACCCAGGTGACCCTTGTGGGCAACCTGTGGAAGAACACTTCCGATCAGACAGAATCCCATTAACCCGCACTCTCTGCGTCCTATTTGTTAAAAAGTCAAGGATCCAGCCCACCAGATTATTGCTTAAATCAAACTGTTCTGAACGCCTTCTGGTTAAAATATGGGGTTGGATCATGTTGAAAGCAGAGGAAAAGTCCACAAATAAAAGTCTGTCTTTTATTTTAGTCTTAGGTGTCTAAGAAGCATGTTAAGCAGAGTGGCTGTAGCATCTTCCACTCTGTGAGGTCTATATGCAAACTGCATAGGATCCAATGCATGCTCAGTATGCTTCAGGATCTCAGACCTGACCAGTTTCTCAAAAGTTTTCATTACGATAGAGGTCAGAGCAACTGGTCTGAAATCATTAAGGGTGGTATTTGTAGGGACTTATTAAAGTAGGGACTTATTAAAAATAAAATGAAATGAAATATAAACATGTAAATGAAACAACTCTAGGATAGAAGTTCATTAATCACATTAGTGAGTTGTTCTTACAGTAGGCTTTACCTGTACCTATTGTAAGTGTAACGGAGGCTGGCGATACAGTGAGATGCTGACCAGTGCAGAGTAAACCTCACTCCCCAACAGACGTGCTAGCAATAGACGCTAGTGCTTATAGGCTTTTAGCCTCCTTTGCGAACACGTCCGCCTCCCACACCGGGGATGCGGGTTAGAGTCGGGTGCGGGACACGACCGGTTAATTAAAACCATATATTTATTAAACAAAAATTGTATCTGTAAAGTCTATAAAATGTTATCATATTTAATATTAGTTGCAATTGTTTCTAGTTTTAGAGCACACATTATTACACTCACATGCACGATTACACACAGACATAGGTGTTGAGAGTAAACAAACTATATGGTTGCATTTCCCCCATCCGGAGACAAGATAAGAGTGCAGACTATATGTCTTCTTTGGAGTTTGTGCAGTGTAGGCATAACTTGTTGGATAGTAAATCACCCACTAAAACGGCGATTAAGCCTATGTGTGAAATTATATTAGGCTAATATTGTAGATTTACCGTTGGGTTTTGCTCAATATGATGTTAATTGGCAGATAAATGGGCTTGCTGCAGTTGAATATCTAAGTAAGAGAGGTCCTCTGTCCCAGACGAAACCTAAAATGCTATGTGCAGGACGCAAGATAATTTAATAATTATAATATGACCGCGTGGTGAACTATACTTTGTGTTGTTCGCCAGATACAATGGCAAAGAAAAGAAAAACGCACATAAGATAGTAGTATGCTCTTCATCTGTGTATAAGTAAAATTTTGGCTGTATTATTTGTCCCTTTCAAAAATTACTCCTGAGAAATTGTATGTTTATTGCCCCCCCAACTGTTAGATGAAATTTACGCCCATGTTATGGAGTGTAACGCAAAAACAGAACAAGCAAAGTTGATCAGCATGTTTTTTTATTTCTCTTTATGTTAATTTTGCTTTGTGCTATGGATCATTTCAATTGCAATACACTTAGTTTACGATTGGCAAATATGTCATTATTTACAACAGAATCCTTTTTTCCCCCATTGAAAAATGCCCCCCACCCCCCAAGACACACACACACACACACACACAAATAAATTACAAAACCATAATTCTATAGACAAATTAACAGGCTTTGCTATACTGGATATCAATTGTATTCCATGAATTTGCTAAACAAACTTTGTTATAAGTATATGATGACCAGGAACAGCTGGAGAAGTGGTGCCCAGGCAGAAATGTCTCGATCTCGAAAGAACCGCCAACAACCGAGTGAAGTGGAGGACATTTGTCAATGCAGCAGGAAGGGCTTAAGAATTTGTATATTATCACTAACTTTGGAGAAGGAAAAAAAAATAAAAAATATGAATGAATTGGTGTTCTAGTCTTACTTCAACTTGTGTTGGGAGGAAAAAAAATTGTATATTGGTCATAGTAACATTAGCCAATGACACATGGAGGCTTATAGATTTTATTTTCTGTCAATCAGTGTCTGACCATATTTTTCATTAAGAGTTCATGACCCATGGAGCTAATGTGAATTCACAATCAAATATGGGGCAGAGTAATATATCACATGTCAATAAATACTAGTATATGTTCACTTCAGTCAGCCACACATTTCAGTTAGGAATATATTTTCCATTTTAAAAAAAACTATCCATTTGCAAAGCTGCTTTAGAGTTAAAATGAGCAATAACAATAGATACATTCCCCCTTCAATAATTCAGTATTAAAGCGATTTCTCCCCACCAACTGGTGGCCAGTTATATAGAACAATTCTTTCCACTGAGTGCATAGACGGCCTTCCAGCACAAACAGTCTCCCTGATGCAATAAAGCTTTTGAAAGGCCAACCCTATGAACCCTATTAAAGGCCTACCATTTGAGTAGAAGTGAAAAACTAACACTAGCAGCCCGAGCTTGGTGTAATACTTAATCAACAGGCGTCAACTATCCCTCTATTGTGTCCACCTGAGTAAAGACTGAATCTAATGAAAATGCAGACCAAGAATGATCTATTGATAAGAATAATTTACACTATTCTGCGGCTACCCAGAGAACCCACATACTACAGTCAGATTGGACTATTCAGTTCTACAGAGGCCAAGGCACAGTTTTAGATTCTCCTTTCCAAAAAGGGTCTAATGCTAAAAATCGGTTTAATAAAATACAATAATTGAATTTCTAGTGCCCTTTTTACATTAGTTCAGTTTATAAATGCATGGATGATGACATATTATTAAGGCATAGGTGTGCAACAAATTGAGCTCTCCACCATCCTTAAAACACACTTTACTCATAAATAATAGTTTAACTTGGAACAACCAGCCTGACCTGTAGTCCACTACAATAGGTAGTTATATAGGGTATATATGGCCTAAGAAAGAATTTCCCTGGGACAGTGTGGAATAAAAGACACGCTGTGAGAGTTTGGTGTGTTATTTGGCAAATTAGGGACTCACTTCACCTCCCCCTGCGTCAAAACTACTATTGGAGGGTTATGTGATGATCTAAAGATTCTGAACTAAAAATAGAACTGGTCTAAAATGTGTCATTTGAATCAGAGAATCCCAATCAGAGAATGGCAGAGGGATGGGGACAAAAGTGCAGAGATAGAAATGAGTGAACTGGTTCTCAGAGCTTGTTGGCATAGAGAGTCTCCTCATCGCTCTCGCTGTCGTCCTGGAACTCGTGGGCAAGCAGGGACTTCTTGGAGCCCATGGAGGTCAGCCGGATCTCATCCTCGTAATCGTCACGATGCTGCCGCAGTCGGTGGAAGCCGTCTTTCTGCTGGTTGGACTTGGCAGAGCACACGCACCAGATGATGCACGCCGTCAACACCAGAGCGGTCATGGAGGCCGCTGGGGGAAGGAGAAAACAAAAAAGGAATGTAGAAACAATACCATAGTCATTTCATTTATTACGTAATCCAAAGGGGCAAAAAGGTTATTTATATATAATCAAAGTAAGGATCATCAGAGAAAATCCCATTTCATCACAAAGTTCATTTTCTAGCAGTACTTACCAGCAGTGGCCACCACAAACTCCCTGGGCAGGCCAAAGATGCTGTTGTCAATGTCAAATTCAATGATTACGGAGATGGCCGCCTCATAGGACGACACCACCACCTAATAAAGACAAAGGTTACAACACAAGGCCCATAGTGAACACATATCTGGCTTTAGCCAGTCCGTCTGAATAATTTATGAAGATTTAGGTAGGCTAAGGTAATAAATTCCAGTGACAAACACATGTTTCTTTTAACAAACAGCAATACTTCAGCTTTGTGTGAACAATTCCCCCCATAATTACTGTTGCACTGCGACTGAGTTTTGAGCATGAATGATGTGATAATTTGTCATTATAAGCATTGAGGTGAAACAATGTTAAATGATAATGAGAAAAATCTCAAACCACTTAAAAATGCAGGACAACACTCCCAAAAGAAGAAAAAAAAAATTCACAAAGTACTTCCTATTGTCAATCAGCCAGTTAACGAGGTATCTTAGTTAACCTGATAGCAGGTGTAACTACTTAGGGTACTCAAGAACAGGCTTTGTTGAACTGACATAGTACTCCAATACAGGCTCCCAAAGACTACAAATCATGTAAAAATGGAGAAGTAGACAAAAATAAGCAAACTTAACAATTATCAGTCTGTCATTTGTTGGATCTCTGTAGCCTGTAATGTGGCTAAACCCTTTGTCATATATCCATTGTTGGTGAGTAATGTGCAGTCGATATAAAAAGCTAAATCACTAATGTAACAAGGCTTCTAAACCATGCGGTTTCAGATGTGAGTGAAAAATGGTGGTGCCATTTCACCACACAGCCAAATGTAAGTGCACTGCTTAAATTTTCTACGTTTTCTCTCATTCATATCTTTCTATCTATATCTTTTAAAGTGCTGCAATCATTTTCCAGATTCATGACATGTGTCCCTATGGCCTACGAAGGAGTATTCGCTGTCCAAAGAAATACGGGGAGGTTATTAAGAAGAGGAGTGACATGTTGGCCTCGCCATGTGATCTGATTACGGGACGAAAGCAGGGCGAGGAGGACCCTCAAAAGTTTCTGGATGATCGATACACAAAAAACGCTGCAATTCTACCAGACCTAAAGCCATCCCATGCTACAGAGTCCATCCCTGCCCAGAAAAAGGGCAGCATTGGCTCTGAGCTGACTCCGAACCAACCAGGACGCCTAATAATCCACGGCTACAGCGTCTCAGAGTACCAGGACGCATATCATTTGGTGGTGGACCCCCTGCTCTACACTCACAGCAGGGAGCTGACAGCCTACAGCCTGGAGCTGGGTCGTACCATTAAAGAGCGCCTGTTTCAGGAGCTCGCCTATCCTACGCTGGAGATCACAGAGCAGCCCAATGGAAAGGTGGAGGTTGTGGAGAGGTTCTGTGTGCTCCGCTCCACACCAAACATAGTGGTGGACATTTATGGGGAGCCATCGTGCTCCTTCACTAAAGACGTTCAGTGAAGCACATCCTGCTATGTGTACCCATGGCAACCAAGATGGCATCTTCTCTAGCTGGCTTGGTTGACGTTTCAATTTGTCAAATGTTTGTTTGTTCCTCAGATGTAGCAGGCATGTTGATATTTGAATTGTTTGAATCAGCATCATGTTTCTTTTTTTTTTTTACTTTCTTTATTAATGCAAATTAGCGAAAATATTAATTTGTGAGAATGCAGTGGCGACAACTGCTGTAATTAATAAACAAAACATGACCCATCTCGACTTTTGAAGCTTTCTCCTACACAAAATTTGGAATGGGATTTAGTGTCATGTCTATAGCCAACAGGGACATTTTAATTACATACCTCCTGGCGTTGTTGCTGGTAGCCGTCAGCTACAGCTTCGATGTTGTGGTTGCCGGGAGCCAGCAAGGCATGAAAGTAACCGCCTTCTGACGTAAAGACCCTCACACCCCCGTTCAACACGATCATGGCACCCACAATGGGCTTTCCACTCTTGTCCCGCACCACACCTCGCACCCCTTTATGGACCTGGAATGGAAAAATAATGCATATATTGTCACTATACGATATCACCAGGTTTCCACCACATTTGATAGTCTGGAAGGCCACTTCCCAGAGAAATGGTTCTGAAGGTTATTTCCCAGACATGGCTAGAAATAATCACTTATCAAAATGGCATGGCCGGAACAGGAACTCTTAACACTAGAACTGCTATTTCGGTTGTCATTCAACGTAAATTATTAAATCAGTGTATATGCCTTGTTTCTGTCCTTCTGTGACTTTTCCAAAATTGCCATAAAGCACATGCTTGCGTCGTTAGAATTTCAATGGTGTGGTTGTAAACATTTGTTTTTCCCCCAGTGCTTTTAGACCTCCAAGAACCCCCTTCTATCATGACAGCAAGTAAATACTTACTACTTACAGAAGTATGAAAGATCACTGATTGTATTTTTTCGCTGTCTGAACAACCAGGAAATGCCCTTGTCTAGTGAAACTCATGAGGAGTCAAGTGTTAAGTTGTAGTCTTAGTTAATGTTCAAGGCATATCAAAATATATATTTAAGCAAATCTTGTCACTCAAATACTTAAGCTCGCCCATTTTTCCTGCTTTTAACACATCAACTTTGAGGACAAAATGTTCACTTGCTGCCTAATATATCCCACTCACTAACAGGTGCCATGATAACTAGATTATCAGTTATTTACTTCACCTGTCAGTGGTCATATAATTCAAATTTTATCATTAATTATCATGGAAACCAAGATGGCATCTTCTCTAGCTGGCTTGGTTGAACGGAGACTTAAGTCAGGCTAGGTCAAATAAGAATTACTTAAGGCCTTAGCAAGATTCATGAAATACCCCCCTGGGCCCATACTTGAGCAAATTACTGAAACCTACTTGTACTTACTATAAGTCACTTAGGATAAAAGTGTCTGCTAAATTAGTAAATTCAAATGTGTTTGAAAAAGATTATAATCTTATAATGACAAGATAAAGAATCAGATATGTTGCATTTGGTTTTCAAACTGGTA
>JAOEHI010053033.1:0-15762 GCA_025447815.1 Percopsis transmontana | reverse complement strand
CATTTTTTTCAGGTTGAAGCCGTCCAAGTTGTAGGCTGTGAATTCGAGCGAAAATAGGAGTTGAAAATTAATCAAATGTATAGGCCTACTTTTTATTTGCATTCTGACGACATATCGGATACGTTAAATCATTCATAAATTGGTGTATGGTTTCCCTGCTATTTGTAGCCTTTTTCTAACGCGTTGGTCTTACTAAATAAAATATAATATAGTTCACTCTATACAGAGAGCAACATTTTTGTTTGGATTTAGAGCATTATTATTAGGCTACATAAATTATCCACTTTATTAGTCTGTAGCCAACATTCATGAATATTTACACACTAATCATTTATTAAATTTGATGAGTGTGTTTAGGCAAGGGGGTAACTTTTAACCTCCTTGGTTAAGTTACTATGCTTCACAAACTCTTTTTCTAAAGTTTCTTTTTGTCCAGCGCCACCTAGCGTTGATCTTGTATAGACCATCAAAGGAGAAGGCCTGACACAAGGGAAAAGGCATCGTTTCTGCAGAATCTGGGCTACTTCAGAGTTTGTTTGTTATTGTATGATTGGCTTAGTTATATTCCAAAAACTGAAGCGATCATCGTCCAAACATAAGGTAGCCTATTGAATAGACCAATAGAACAACAATGTACGAATAAAGTTTATTTAACGTCACAATTTAGTCTATGTTTTGAATCTAATGAGAAATTATATTTACCCAAGCGATTTAATAATGTTAGCGTGTTCAGCATTACGATGAATGACTGCAGTAGGCCTAGGCCATGTGTGATAAACCACTTCCTGAACGCCCTCTGCGATAGAAGTATGTTTCCGTGCCACGGGTAAGAAAGCACTTGTCAGTTGAACAAACAAATAAAACCAATGCATTTCACCCAAACAGCGTCTGAGTAGCACGTGAACAATAGGGATCACGTGTGACGATGGAAGACAATACAGGTGTAATGATACGTGCACCATATTTATGGCTTGTGAGAGAACACTCCGTGCCTATTTGCGCTTTTGACTAGTTGCAATATATGACTTGACTTGACTTGAAATGGAAGCTATAAGCATGCAGGTAAGTTACCTGCATGCATGTAAGTTACCAGAAGGCTAGTTACCTGAGGTAACTACCTCCTTGCCTAGCCTACATGTGTTTGAAGATGGAAATCACTACCAGAAATAAATCGTTCAGCGCCTCCAAGATATAGAGGATTTGGCTTGTAAAAAGTAGGACATATAGCATATAATTTTTACCCCAAAGCAACCTCACTAAAAATAAACTTTAATAGACCTATAGTAGACTAGGCCTATACATGGCGCTATACCATTCAGTCATAACTACATATTTATCCTCTTTCTAAATATGGCAGTTTGGTTGAGACTCCATTTTGATTTATCACATTTTCTCCATATAAAAATATAGGGGTCAAATTACATGCCGTTTTTTATTGGTGATTATGAAAAAGCTACTGATAATCGCAGATGCATGAAAAGCAGAGAAAAAACGACAGTCGGTGGAAATTAACCCTAGAAAATGAATTCAAACGTATTTCATAATGTATTTGGTATGACATTTTGTATCTTATAAAACAATTAGTTAACTGTGGGTCTGTTTCTCCTTTTTCAAGGGCTGATATGGGTTAGACTACTCATTACTTGGTCCTGTTCACGGTTTACTCTACTCAGTGTAGGCTGTGTGTGTTTTCAAAAGGAATGATTACATTTACTGTGTATATATATATATAGAGAGAGAGAGAGAGCCTATTCTCTCAACCTTTTCAACAACAACAGTTGAGTCGCTACAGTATATAAAGATTAATTCCTGAATAATTACCTATTTCCTCACAGATAATGTGCATATTTAGTACACTTTCTGTATTCTTCTTTTGTTGTTCTAAATAGCTGGTATATGATGGCAGCAGAATAGTTCCATAACAATGTGCTTTACTTGTGCAAACATTTGTGTTGTGCATGGAAACACAGGCTGTGTGGGCATGGACTGCATCAAAGAACAAGGCCCACAGACAGTGGAGGTCAAAGTGATCTCCTCAGGGTCAACAGCATTATATCAGTTGTGTGGCCTGTCCATCAAGCCCCAGCCTCCAACTGGCCCTGGTTCTCAGCCCTTAAACACAAGAGCGCAAACACACCTGTAGGGCATTTAAGTGCACCGGTTGCTACTTGCTACTATCAATTTCCTAACTTCTGCATTACTCAATCCATAGTTGATAGTTCATAGTTACGTGACAAATGAATGATGAAGAAGGAGGTTTCAATCAAGTAGGATTTGTACAACCAATTAAACACAAAACACCCATAAGGGCATACAGGAGCTCCCAGGGAATAAAGTTGGTTATTTAGCAAGAAAATTAGCTACCTGACTAAATACATCTAGTCGAATTACAAGGACAATGTTAGATGACTGTGCGGAAAAAAAATCTTAAAATCTGTTTATATTTATCTGTTCTTTTTGCATGATCAACCCATTTTCAGCTGCACATTTGGCCCTACGTCACTTCCTCCATCCTCTTTCGCTTCCATCTTGCTCCCCGCGTGTGCTTTCCTACAGTACACAGGTTAGTGAGGAGCTTCTTTTCCTTCTCTCTCAACTCTTCCCTGCTCGATCCATCTCCACAAGGTAAACGAAAACCTTGTTTAACGCATAGATGAACGTAGCGGTGTTTCAAATAACTAACTGCCGAGTGTGGTTAACGTTTTATTAAAAGGGCTAGAATGACAGGCCTCGCATAGCTCAGTTACCAAAGTTGCTAAAGTTAGCATTAGCTATGTAACGTTACGACAATAGGCACATTAGGAATATTTGCGTATATTATTTTTTGCATAGTCTTAAACCCACTGTCTTAAACGTCTCTAATGCAAATGCTGTCTGTTAAACTTCCACGCTTGATTGGTGTTCAACTTTGGTAACGACAGCAAGTATATTTGCGTATGTTTTTCTGCTTTGACAGTACCGGTAGCATCTGTTAAACTGTCGCAATCGCCAGGCTAAATAAAACATTGCCTAAGATGACCCTTCATTGTAAGTCATATTATGACAGCGAACATGTTCATGTATCTACACTAGAGTAAGGTGGTGCCAGCTGCAATTACACACACACATAAGTGTGTAATTTTATTGGTGGAGAACTACGTGAAGTAATTAATTTAGTTATAATGATACGTAAATTTGACAGTATTGTGTAAACTGTGGAATAGCTCTCTAATATTTATGTTAAACTGTTGTCGACTGTACTTGTTTTCAGATGAAAGAAACAATTATGAATCAAGAAAAACTTGCCAAACTTCAGGCACAAGTCCGCATCGGTGGAAAAGTGAGTGACAAAATAGATTGCACTTTAACTATTTTTTTATAACAGAGTAATCTGTAGACTACTCAGATGTTCCAGTTTTTCTTTTGTTAAACTGTTAAACGTATTTGTTCATATTTCATTACATTTAAAATTGGTTTTACCAAATGAATGCATCAGACATATTCCACATGGCTTTAAGCAGGTCCCCACATTAAGCTTCTGCATGTAAATTTGTCATTCACTTGTCCTAGTAAAAACGTTAACCCCCCTGTTTAGTAATAGTATGTCATGTCTGAAGGCATTTTGTCCCCTTGACTAAAGATGAGCCGAAATAGAGGAATACTAGTCACTCTCTTACAGTCACAAAAAGAAATTGAGATTTGAGCTTCGGTGGCTATATCACATAGTGTATCATATAAACTATTGGAAATAACACTTGGATGTATTTAAGTAATATGTAATATTTTACTAATATTTACTTTAATATGTTCTGTACTGTGTAATCTAAAGTGAGACTTTTTTAGAGATTAGTTTATATCTTTCTTTAGTTTTTATTTTGAAGTCGATATACTCGCAAAACTGTTGCATCTCGAGTTCAGAGAATAAGCGGTTGAAGCGAACATTACAATAGTTTTATCATTTAAATAGGCTAATATTTCAGTCTATTAATATCTATGATCTATTTTGATCTATTTTCTATATCTGCACTTGCTCCTGTTTTCCCGATCGTTTCCTACCCATTCTGTTCTAAGTGTGCGTTTAAAACGCTGTAAATGTTTTTCAACTCCATTCTGTGACAGAAATAACTGTCTCACATTCTATGTGATTGATGACGTTAGTTGCAGTAAACTTCTTATCTCAATTGTTAGTTAGCCACATATTTTTCAAGTTGAGAACATAGTCTAGCCTAATCAGCTAGTCTACACAACTCAGGACTGTGACTAAAATGGTCGCAAATGCAATAATTTTTGGAGAATGTGTGAGTTAAAATTGAACACGGTCGCATAGTTGGGAGTGCATAATGTTCATTTTGTTTTGGTATCTGGCTGGCACATGTACTCCATTACGAGAGTAGCTACAAACACAAATTGAACGAATGTTACATTTCAGAACTTCAGGATAAAAAAAACACACTGGCTTACCTGCTGCCACTATGCCTACCTAAGGCGGAGTCTGTCACGACTCATGATGCTCCATTTCAAATCTTCAAACACAATCCCATGGAAATTTCACGCCGACGTTTAAAAGGAGGCGCTTTGCAGGCGCTTGGCCGGGCCGTGGAGGCTTGAGAATCGTAGCTAGCTAAAAAGCAAATTAAAACGACATGGCTTGCTGCCTTTGCCTGGTCATGTCAAATTAAACTCTTATTGGTTAAGCAAAGGCGTTGTTGATTACGCTGCTTGTTTACACGAACCACCGCGTCCGAAGGACGTCTGGCTTCCGATCTATGCGGCAGTCTTATGTGCTCGACAATATTTTGAACAGCAGAATTAATTAAAATAACTTTGTAACACTGCCACAGGCCTAGGCCATATCATAAATATTGCTGGTTATTTTGTCATTGACGTTTTAACAAGGCTACTTGTCTCGTTGGGCAAGTAAAATTCTTATACTCCAAAATCCACTTGCACCGGACGAGTGTTAATGTCGAGCCCTGCTTTAAGCCTGACCTTAAAATCTGAAATATATACTAATACCACAAAGGGTGACACGTGTTGTAATGCCTTACAGGGTAGTGCTCGCAGAAAGAAGAAGGTTGTGCACAGAACAGCAACCGCAGATGACAAGAAGCTTCAGTTCTCTCTAAAGAAACTTGGTGTCAACAATATCTCTGGTATTGAAGAGGTAAGCAAAGCTACTCCAGCACAGTCTCATTCTCTAGGCATCTTTAATTTGGCTTGCTGAAAGCACACCACAATGCTGTCTGTTCCAGGTAAACATGTTCACAAACCAGGGAACGGTGATCCACTTCAACAACCCCAAAGTGCAGGCCTCGCTTGCAGCCAACACATTCACCATCACCGGCCACGCTGAGACCAAGCAGCTAACAGAGATGCTACCTAGCATCCTGAACCAGCTGGGGGCCGACAGCCTGACAAGTCTGAGGAGACTAGCAGAGGCCTTGCCCAAACAGGGTCAGTGTGCGCAAAATACATGCGCTTTTAACTAGTGTGGATTAAACATCAGATATCTAACTGTAATGACTTCTCTAGAGAGTGGGTACCTCCCACAGGAAATGGCCCAGACTATTTCTGGGAGTTATGCTGCATTTAAGACATTTAGGCGGTCAGGTTTGGGGAAAAACATGGATGCCCACAGGATACGTTGTCATTGTTTTTCCCTCTTACAGAGGTCCAAAATAGTTAGAGGTTACATGGTTCTTGCTCATCTTCTTTGAGGAGGAAACATCTAATACTTGGGTAACGTTGCTTCTGTGAACAGAATGTACAGCGCACACCAAATCATAAATGCAAAGCGAAATTATATATTATTTATATTTATACATTTCTGGCACATGACTACATAAAGACACAATATTGTCCCCTATATCAGGATCTATGTTTTTTTGACATGTGAATAACTGAAGTTGGAGCTCAAAATGACTGATGCTGATGTTTCCAATTCAAAGAGGCATTGAATGCAGCTTGAGGGCATGACTACACTTTTGAAGGATTCTCAAAATATTTTCTGTTCTCTCAGCTGCAGATGGAAAAGCACCAATTGCCACAATAGAAGAAGAAGACGACGAAGTTCCTGGTAGGTGCTCAAATGCTTTGCATTTGACAAAGGCAACTTCTGCCATCTTGTTTTATGTAGAATATTATTTACGTGTAAGGCAGGTTCAAGAGGAAATCCAAGAGTTTAAAAGTTAAAATGTCATATTTATCTGTAGCGCTGAGAGAACTTCTTTATTTGGAATTGCTCTTACTGGTTATTTATCTGCATGTCATTCAATAAGATGGACTGACTTAAAGCTACAGTACATGCATGTGCTAGGTCATGGTGCGGTGATGGCCCAAATGTTTGAAACTTGTGTTCTTAACCCTGTTTGCTTTTCTTGTTGGAGAAAATGTATCTTTCACATGCGGTTGCTATTACATTCAGCCCAGCTTTTCCCAGGACTCTCTCTTCCCGTAACTCGAAGTGTTCGCAGTGTAACAAACGATTACATATGTATTCAGCACTAGAAATGTTTGAGGCCTGATGATAAAAGGTTAAGGGCCGCTGCCATCATGTTGTTACGGGAGTTACATTCTTTTGTTTCCACATCGAGGGAACATGCATATTCAGACAGTTGAATTGTTTCCATTTTGCCCCCCGCTGCCCTCCCAGACAAAAATTGGAAGAGCTGTTTTCTCACATTTCATAGAGCAATTCAAACCAACCTTTTGATCTTGGGTGTCACCACTTTTACAGCTGCTTTCGCAGTGTTGATGGGGCCCATACACTGATTACCAGTCAGTCTAACCGGGGAGAGATGACAGCATGATTGGAATTCTATTACACCTGGTGTCAGATTTCTGTACTTGTCCCAAATTGTTTTGGGACTCCTAAGTGTGCCATGCCCCTGTTATAGGGAACCGCTGTATTCCCCCAAATCATTAAACTGAGCAACTGAATCTCTTTTGTTTTCTTCAGATCTGGTAGAGAATTTCGACGAGGCTTCTAAGGATGAGGCTACCTAAAAGAAAGGGCACTCCTAGGAGTGTCGAGATGGAAAGGACCACGTTGGGCACAAGACGTTTCTCTGTATGTGCAGAGGTGGAAAGTATTTATTTGCTGAATTGTTATTGAATCTTAGTTACTTTTTTTTTTTGGGAGTGAAGTATTATTTTGACCGGTCTAATCCTAGATTTAGTTCTTGTGTATAATTTAAGACGACTATTAGCCATGTTTTTTGAGCATGAATAACAATACCAAACCTGTGTTATTACTCGTGAGATTAATTAGCAAAACAAACAACATCACTACTACTAAAATCATGGAGTGTCGCAGAACATTGACTTTGGATTCATCTTGCTTCCGAGTAATTTGTCAGAAAGTACTCAGACTTAAATTTTAACTGGAGGTGTCAGTACATTTCAGTTTTCTTTTCTCCTGTTGATTGTTTGACACTGATCTCACCAAATGCCTACTGTATTATGTGGTCTCCATGTTTAGCCTTTTGTAAGAGATTGTCCACTGATTGTGGTGTACACCTGTTGGCTCCATGTTACTGAACCTGATGTCTTTGCAGCCTGGCTGAAACCACTGTCTGGAATAAATTCTTGCTGTTAAGAGATAATGGAATCTGTTCCATAAATGATTAAATTAGGGATGTGCATGTAGAGTAATCTAGTTCTAACACAAATACAAACTTAGTACCAAAATCAGTCATTGTATCAGTCATTTATATGGCATTCTTGGCACAAATTACATCTATTACTGTAATAAATAAACAACCAATGCAGAAGTAATTTGGATCTATGATCCATAACACACACTTAAATCTTACTGATGTCCAGGAAAGAAAATGCTGGTTTGTGTTAAATAGCCATTCAACATACTTGAATTTGCATTTCATCTTTGTTTGGCAGAAGAAGAAATTCAGTTTTTCAACAAACCTATTGTTCAGTGGGGGTTCACAGGAATAGAATGGACAAACATGATGTAATGTCATTGGCATAAATACATAAATTTACATTTTTGACAGGTCTTAAAAAAAAAAAGTAATTAAGTCCAAATAATGAGCCTACCCCTCCGTTTGTCCTCCATTTCTGAAAATATTTCACCACGAAATTCCCTCTGAAAGCTGAGCTTAACACGCATTTAGTCTGATGGGGATACTACATGCGTGTTCAGAAGCCAGCATGTGCCTCCAGTGTCCTTGCGCCTCATCGTGTCACTCTCTGATTCCCATCAGTAACTTGAGTAAGTGTGCTTCCATCACCTGTTGAACTAAACAAGAGATTTCAGTGAGCAGAACTTGTACGCTGTTCTTAAAAGGGAGTAGTGTGGACTACCTGGGCAGAGCTAGGTCACCATTACCAAGCAGACAGAGAAGGATAGGTAGTGGTTAAGATGGTTGACTCTCAGCTGGAATGTTGTGGGTTTGATCACAGACATGCCAAGTCTACCTGAAAACATCCTTGGGCCAGATTTCCAAACCCTACTGGCTCCTTAATAGGCAACTGTACGCACCAAGTCCATTTGGATAAAAGCGTATGCTAAATGACGTAATTGTAAAACATGAAATCCGACATGTATTCCAATCACATGCTCTCAGTATAAATCTAAAACACAATGGAGGTGTGACTTTAGTTCTTTCAGGCAAAAGTGGTCTTTAAATACTGGAAGCAAAATGCTAATTCGGTTCATGCATTGTGTGTTTACACTGTAAATACACTGCCGAAATCAGGGGTTTTTACAATACATATGAAATTGCACAACATAATGTCTTAAACACTACCACATGAAGGAACTCTTCAGATGCCA
Source organism: Percopsis transmontana (assembly GCA_025447815.1). NCBI lineage: Eukaryota > Metazoa > Chordata > Actinopteri > Percopsiformes > Percopsidae > Percopsis > Percopsis transmontana. Next base: position 6,989 of record JAOEHI010053033.1, on the reverse strand, counting down.
TTTAATAGCTTCTTTGTATATGGGGCACAAAAAGGTAAAATATGGGTAAAGAATCAACCAATTATGTAAATTGTCTTTACATACCATTCCTATGGCCCATAGCCACAGCCATGTCCATTGCGTTGAATCCAGAATCTGACTCAACTGTGGTGTCAGCCCCACTTTCTGGAAACAAAATTTCCACACAATATTAATTCACATGCAGGGGAAAAAGTAAATGCATGCGTGTCAATTCTATTCATATCTATACGCAAACTGGATTCATTACTTAGTTAGGGGGGGTCGGCTGTCGGATAAAAGGTCATGGTTTTGATCCCGAATATAACCAGCCTACCTGTAAGAATCCTGTAAGTGACCTAAACCCTGTAAGCCGCTTTGGACAAAAGCATCTACTAAAATGACCAAATTCTAACGAAAGCTTTTTACCTGCACATTTTATCAACAAGAAGTTTTGACAAAAGAAAAAAGTACCTAGTAAGATTTCCACACATCGTACATGATTTCCATGGACAGCGTACAGCAGAGGGGCACCGCCATTCTGAAACACAGGGAGAAAGGAGCATACAAACCTTATCTTGCCAAGAGCAAATTGCAGAACTGGAATATAATTTGATTTCTTTCGTGAGCATTAATGTTTTCTGACACACACACACACAAGTTCATTACCCAGTCATATTCATTGACATCCACACCACAGTCAATGAGCATTTTCACAATGTCGGTGTATCCCTTGCTGCAGGCCAAGGACAAGGCGCTTTCTCGCCCCTTCGCCAGGAGGTTTGGGTCAGCCCCCTACCGCAAAGACAGGTGAAAGTGATGCTGAAGAAGAATGAAACGGTGTCATCGAAAAATACAGAACTACGCATTTGTAAAAGGAATTACTAAATATATAAACAGAGTTGACAAACGGTAAAAAGTGGGTCCCCAAACCTCCCTTTAACATACACCCAGTCTCTGTATCTCTGCTGCTGTAGCCCATTCACTTCAATGTTCAGTGTTTTGTGCGTTCAGCGTTGAACCTCTTGACCATGTCTGCATGCTTTTACGCACATTAGTTATCTGATTTCCATTAACGCGCAGGTGTATAGGTACTGTATAGTGTATACTGAGTGTGTTTTCCTTTAATACAATGGCTGTGACGTTTTTGCAGCAAGCTTGGAAGAAATTCACATTTGGTACTCTGATATTTCCGTAGCTTGCGCAGAATAATTATGTCAAGGAAGGGTCCCATAAAAGTGGTACGGTAAGGATCGGTATTTTGGTCCTATTCACAAGTTCTGACAACCGAATTGAACTGTACTGTACCACTCAGTGGAAACGAGCCACTAGGGCAGCAAATGGCGCTACTTTTTCTTACATTTTGTAGCAGGAATTCCACAACTGCTATTTGTCCGTGTGCAGCCGCCCACATAAGGGGGGTGAAGCCTTCTTCATCCTGAAGATTGATCACAGTCTCTGTTGCCATGATGAATGAATAAAACCCGAAGCGAAAGAAAAACATTAGGCATTAGTACCTCACACACGTACACGTTTATGTACATTTGCTTTTGACCTGCATGTTCCTATTTAGTCACGTTAAGCAGCTTACCTTGTTCAATCCTGCTGGCAAGAAATACCATTTCTCCTTGTGCGGCCAGCTGATGAATTGACAGGGCTGAAAGTGAAAACAATGGTATCACATATCAATTTAATATGTACATAGAACCTAGCGTTAGCGCATCGTTGGTTCAAGTGGTACTCACAGTGAACCAGGAGCGGTGTGGAAGACACCTCATTGCCCCGGTGCTTGTTGGTAAGAGTGGTGGACTGCTTGATGGGGGAGAAGTGTTTGGTGGTGGACGGAGTGTAGACATGACGCACTTGTATACCCGGTGATGGTGAGGTCTGAATGTTACACTCCGCTGAAACACAAGGGTACCTATTAGTGGCCTGCACCATTTGCAGCCTCATACAAACGATATTGGGAGACAGCCAGTTGCATTTTCCTTTTAAATTTAGTGTTTCATAATTCCTAAAATGGAAAAAGCAAAGAAACTCCTTTTCCCCCAAACGCCTGTTGATTTAATTTGCACAAGTGAGATGACTTCCATTTATTTTAACTGGCTCATGTGTAGTTTTTAATAAATATATTGTGCACACAATATATACTGTATAGTTATTTCTGCACAACAATTGTGCTAACTAAGACTAGAGGCTAGAGACTAAATGATCGTACAGTATGTACAGAACACGCTTTGAGGAAAATAGGGATAACATCAGGTACCTTTGAATAGCACAGACGCTACCTCTAGATCAGAGTTGACCTGGTCTTGGATGTTTTTACTGTCCTCCTCGTTCAATGACTTGACGAATCTTGAGCAGACGTTCATGTCAAAGCGGTTGGGCAGGATGAACTTGATCCCCATTGCAACATTCTGTGTAGCGGCTTCATTTGGGCTCGCACCTACTGACTGCTCAGTTTTAATGCTCATGTCTGGCATCACACAGATGCTATCCATTTCTTCAGAAACAAGTGGACGCTCTCCTGTCCTTTCTGATGGTGCTACAGAATCCATCTAGGCAATTTAAAAGGGCTGTTGGATGCTATAACGCCGACATTACACTGGAGGGTGCGTAATCCTGGGGTTATGAGACAACGTGTTTGTTTTAGATTTAAGGTATTGTAGATGAATAGCCTAACAGTGTGGTAATATAACACATTTAACGCTTAACAGTAATTGATGGTAACGTAACAAGTCCTTAGCTAGATAACAATGAGCGGTTCGCATGCTATCAGTTAAGCTAACATCATGCTAACGTGACGTTTACACGGCCTATTCGAACAACATACTATCAATCACATATACCAATCGAACGCAGTATATTGGACACCCAAACCTAACTGTAACACGAAATGAAACGTCTTACCTGATAATGCATCTTTATATTCTACGGTGGTCGCATCCGGCCATTCTCTGACTACAGTGTTTTGACAAATCTGCGCATGGGCACATCAATTGCGTTCCATGCGAGTCTTCCCCATGACCATAACACACGAACTCTAAGAATAGTGACGTAAGCACGGGATCTGACTGCCGCCACTGTTAGATTCATCACTGTCGCGGTAATTCATTGTTTCCTTGTATAGGTAGCCTACTGTATATAAGTTTCCCTTTCATTGATCGGAGTTACTGTAGGCCTACAACATTACATATTGGGTGTTGGCCAAATATGTTTTATGAATAGACTGTCGGTTACAATACAAACATAGGCCTACGTTTTTTTGTTGATAGGTTTAGTAATTATCTTGCAAATGTCCATCTACATTGGAACAATTAGTGGTGATAGCCAACTTTCGTTTCATATACAGCAAACATTAAACCTAATGAATCCCGATATTATTTATCATCTTTAGCAGTCTAAGGCTTTCGTTGTAGATACTGTAGACCTATGTTTATTTTGATGTGATTCTCTGAGGCGAATCAACGTCTGGCTACAAAGCTAGTTGAGATTTCCTAGTTTCATAAAGCTTTGCAGGGTGTTCAGTTTTCAAGACTTTATCCAAGTCTTTAGACTGAAATCTGTAATTTGAAACAAATAGCGACACATTGTTATATTACACAGATTTTCTGCATGATATCGACTTCACTATTAGTGAGTGAATTTGTTGATAGAGTTAACATCACAATATTAGGCTTCATGCTCAATTTAATCTGTGGTAGTGTGAGCCTAGAAGAATACAAAAAAAGGAACAAGGAAATTTGCATCTTGAGGTGTTGTTGCGGTTGCTCGATTCTCTATCAATCTGAGCACAAGAGCTATTTTAATGATTAGATAAGTGTGTTTGAGAGGTAAATATGAGTTTGTTCAATTTTAAAATCACTTCTCACACTCATAAGCTGTTGTTTTTTTGACCACATAGAGAGAATGTGTTTTCAAAACTAAAGAGTGGAATTGAGCTTTGGTTCTATAGGGTCAAAGGTTGTGCTTAGACGCTTTGAGGCACATGAATGATGGACAAGCCATTCTGTATCTACTATGAATGCCATTTTCACTGGTTTCACTGGCATTCATGACCACTGAATGTCCCTCCTGGTCCTCTGTCTGTCTGTTTGTTGTTGTTTTATTATGTTGTTGGGCCACATGCAAAACAGCCAGGCACCTCACAGTTTTTCCCTTTCTAAATGATTCTTTGTGAGGTTCTTATCACTGTTTCCACTTTTTTTTTGTCCCCTTGACAGTGATAACACTTTTTCTACTATGATTTCTGTGGCTGCATCCACCCCTGCCCCGAACAGCCACTAAAGCAGACGAGTGGTGTTAATTCCTATCCTGCCACATGATGGCAGTATAACCAATTTATAGACTAATACTCACTTCTTGAGTGTGCCTACAGATGGCATCAGAGTCACACTTCATCGTTATAAATGAATTTAGGTTTTTCAGGGTATCGATCACCTCACCCCCCTGAACACAGTCTCACACATACCATCGTTCAAGCGACAGATTGGCCCAGTCATCGCTTCCAATCTGTATTATAGAACACGTTTTAATAAAGCTTTCCCATTGTTACGGTATAAAATAGATTTTGTTTATTTGTCCATAATTAAAGGGCATACTGGGAGAGATTCAATACAGAATGGATCAGGCGCCTGGGTTAAACCTACAGGACACTCGTCAATCAGTTTGCAAACACAGATGCTTCCATAAGCTCTGTGTGTGTGTGTTTGGGGGGGGGGGAGAGAGAGAAAGAGAGAGAGAAGGGGAGAGAGGGGGCTGGACCAGTTGAGCAGTGAGTGAGACGAGGTGTCGAGGACAAGCATTACCTGGAAAATGACATTCTGTCTTTTTCTAAAGTGCAGAAGCGGAGAAAATCGGAGAACACCTGAGTTAAAACTCGGACTCGAACGTTCATCGATGGTTTAGGGAAAAACACTCGCAACTTCATTGGCGACAGCTCGAAGAAAGAACGCGGGCAGGTAGGCTCATGTCAACCAGAATCGTGAGGCAATAGTGTGTAGGTTCAACTGTATTGTATATCCTACTGTTGAAACCGATGCAATAAAAAAGAGAAATGTTAGAAACATAGTCTACTTGTGTAGAACTTGGCGTTGCTACGCAGAGTTCACTTGTTTTGCGTGTGAGCGAATGAGAGCCTGCATGCCATGCAGTTACTGATTGCGTGGCTTCAAGTCGTAATGTAAACACTATTAGACTTGTTGGCAGTCATGCTTTTGTCCATTTGAAACCCCTCCTCTCTTTATAAAAGACTATCAACAATTGCAATTGGACTTTCTTGCAAAATTGAAAATGTAAATTACTCGAATGTTTACATTTCCTGATTACAATTACAACACGGGCAATTTGTTTACTAACACCGAAAAATGGTTCAGTGTTCAAGACTGGTACAAATGCTGATAACTAGTTATCTACACAGACTATTATCATATCCTAGATAGCCTGGTTTGAAACAAGGTCATTTCCCAGGGCGTTATTTGGTGACCGTGTGAATACAATGGGAAAATAGTAGTCCGGTTGTGGTAGTCAAGGCATCTTATAGCCTATGTATGATCATAAAGCAGACCTGATAAGAGTTTGTCTATATCTAAAGACTGAGCTGTCATATTGTGGTGGTTTTGGCAGCTAAAATGGATTCTCATCATTCCATGTAGCATCTTATGAAGATTGAAGAGTCTACTGTCTAGATTTGTCAGTTGGTCTTGACAACACTGTGAGAAAGAAACATACAAGAGGTAGGTCACTACTACAGTTCCACCTGTCATCTAATATATAATTATTTTTTTAGTATGCATGACTGCAACATCCAAATAGGAACATCTCGTACAAATAGTGGCATCTAAAATATTTTGGTATGTGTCATAGAGCTCGCAGTCAGTTTCCCATACTTTTTTGACATGATGGCTACAATTTGTGCTGTACAAATACACAAAAAAAAATGGATGCAGGGTAAACTGTTTCTCACTGTCCTTGTGTATATGGCTGGAAGTCAGGTCAGATATATAACATACTGTACATTACCTTGTCAAGCTTGTCACTCTACTTCACTATAGACTCGAGACCTGGGCTGAACTGGAATTTATCTGCAGATTATTTTCCCAAAGAGATAACTATTGTTTCAGTTATATCAATCCAACTGTTAAACAGGTGTTGCCTCAGGTGGCTTAACTACAGGAAGTGTCTCTAGACCAGTAAGAGAAAATAACTTTCTCATCCTCTTCATCTTCGAAGTCTTCGTCTCATTTTGAATCGGTACTAAAGCACTTTGAAACACAGGCTACAGGGTTCATCCCTGGTACATATATACAATCTTTTGTATGGAAATACATGAAGTAGTCATATTTGGTTGCCACTTACACTTAGCTATAGTCCATGTGTCAAGACCGCCGGTCCATAATAATAATAAATATTTGGTAATTGAATCCACCATTCTCATGTTTACAGTTATGTATTTAGACGGAAAGACTAGTGTTGACCTAGCAGGGATAGTAGTACGGCATTATGCCAAAGTTTATTGTAGGATACGACACTACAGACCCAAGTTACAGTACAATGGTTTAAACCCATGGCATGAGGATGATGAAAACTGAGATGGGCGCCCAAGCCTTTGGCTCTGCACTTTTCCATTGAGGCTGTCCTCAGATACAACACTTATAGAAGGAGAAAATAACTTGATATTATTGTTAGTAAGACCCTCAGGCCAACACTCAGGATATCATACACAGCTATAAGACGTTGACCCACAATTTTGGTTGCTGTCGTTATAAAATGTGGGCTTTTCACTGTAATATGGGCCAACCATGTTCTGAAGCTTTGGTCTAGATCATTGCGTCCCCAAGTGGGGTTCAAGACACCCCCCTGCGCGCACACACACACACACACACACACACACACACACACACACACACACACACACACACACACAAAGCGCTCCAAACACAAAATAGTTTTTTTTTCATCTGCAAGATTAATATTTAAAAATCTTTTTTTTA
>JAOEHI010053032.1:0-15765 GCA_025447815.1 Percopsis transmontana | reverse complement strand
TTCCCACTGAATCGCCGCCCCTCTGGGGTGTCACAGCGTTAATGTGTTGCCCCCCGGCTCCCCTTCCCCCCCCCCCCGGCTATAAACAACACTATGCATCTGAGCGGGGCCCTCCCGGAGACCGCTTGGTGGCCGCCTCGCTAATTAGCTTTAGCTAGCTTGTCCCGCACCGTGGGCCAAGCTAGCGCTCTGCTGGGCGGCAGGCTTGGCCCACGTCTGAAGGGGGGGGAGTTGGACAACAGGCCTCTAAAATATGCCAACATCCATTTGACTCGTTGGCAGTAGGACAAAGGGGGGGCGGGGAGGAGGGGACGAGCATGAGTGAATGATAAACTGTCAAAGAGGACAGACAGAGAGGGAGGGGGAGACAGAGAGGGAGGGGGAGACAGAGACAGAGAGGAGACAGAAAGGAGACAGAGAGAAAGGAGACAGAGAGAGACAGACAGAGAGAAAGGAGACAGAGACACAAAGGAGACAGAGAGAGAGAAAGGAGACAGAGAGAGAGAAAGGAGACAGAGACACAAAAGAGACAGACAGAGAAAAGAGACAGACACAGAGAAAGGAGACAGAGAGAGAAAGGAGACAGAGAGAAAGGATACAGAGAGAAAGGAGACAGAGAGAGACAGACAGAGAGAAAGGAGAGAGAAAGGAGACAGAGAGAGAAAGGAGACAGAGAGAGAAAGGAGACAGAGAGAGAAAGGAGACAGAGAGAGACAGGAGACAGAGAGAGACAGACAGAGAGAAAGGAGACAGAGAGAGACAGACAGAGAGAAAGGAGACAGAGAGAGAGAGACAGACAGAGAGAAAGGAGACAGAGAGAGAGACAGAGAGAGAGAAAGGAGACAGAGAGAGAGACAGAGAGAGAGAAAGGAGACAAGACAAACGGGAGCGCTGACAATGGCATTGTGGGTAACGGCGGATGACATCCTCCTCATCTGTTTGAGTGTTGCTCTGCGCTCTGGGAGCCGGCGACCGCGTTGCTCTTTAGAAATGTACATACAAATCAATACCTATTGACTCTCCATTAGACGCATTCCTCCTTGACCCCCCCACACCACCACCACCACCACCACTCTGGGTCTCTCTCTTACCGATTACCTTTCCGCCCAACGGCTAGCCTCCTAATTTCCTCGCCTGGTGAATCACGTCGACCCGGGCCCATCACGTGGCTTAGGGACGCGCCTGGCAGCCCAAACGGGGCGGACGGGTGATTTACAGCGGATCCAGGCCCTATCTACGAATGTCTCTCTCCGCACGGTGTAATGGCTCCGACACTGAGCCGTTTCACTCCGACTGTCACTCGTAAGCCCCTCTGCTAGGTCAAATAGCACACGCCCCCCCCCCCCTTCTCCTGGAGCGGCTGCTATTAAAGCTTCAGTGTGCGACTTCCAGCTTTCAACCGACACTTGTTTGTCTCCAGACGGAAAAACAAGCCACTGATGAACTGTCGTTTTCCACAACACGGCGGTGGGAATAAGAGTCAAGTTTGACCTGCAAAGGCATCTTGCGTTTCCTCGGTTACGGCCCGAGGTCGTCTAACATGCCGGACCCGGCGCAGGCGATCTTATAAGCCAGCAATCTGATTGGAGCGGTGTCCAATCAGTGCTATCGGCTGTGAGTTGTTTACAAGTATTTATCCCAACAGATATGACCAAGATAAGGTAATGCTTTATTGATCGCTTGGTGGTGTATGAACCTAGTGCAAACACAAATATAATGGATATAAACAAATAAATACACAACATAAATTATTTAATGAATAAAAATATATATACACACACACACACACACACACACACACACACACACACACACACACACACACACACACATAATTAGAATATCATCAAGTTATTAGTACCTCCTTGTGCAAGGTGTCAATGGTGGTCTTTTGGACAGCAGTCAGCAGTTCTCCCCATGATTGTGTAGCCTACAGAACTAGACTGAAAGACCATTTTCAGGCCTTTGCAGGTGTTTTTAGTTAATTAGCTGATTAGTGTGGCACCAGGTGTCTTCAATATTGAACCTTTTCTGTATTCTTTTCTGTATTCAATATTGAACCTTTTCTATATGTATATTCTAATTTTCTGATACTGAATTTGGGGTTTTCATTAGTTGTCAGTTATAATCATCAAAATTAAAAGGAATAAACACTTGGAATATATCAGTCTGTGTGGAATGAATGTATACTTTATACAAGTTTCACTTTTTGAATGGAATTACTGAAATAACTCAACTTTTTGATGATATTCTAATTATATGACCTGTGTATATATACACACACATACTATAGTTATTGGTGGATGGAATAGAACTGGGTGAATTAATCGATTGATTCATAAATTTTTTTCTTCTACTTCATATTCAGACCTGTTAACAGTGTGGGTCTATGAGTCCATGGGTCTCCATGGGAAATAGTCCCCAGGACCCAGCATGGTTCTGCTGGCTGGCTAAACCGCTCCCCCGCCCCTGGCGCTTCAACACGGATCCTGCCTCCGTAATAAGTGCTATATGATCCGATCCATCACTGTTACATGACATTTCGGCAGCGTGTAATGGTTAACACGGCTTGATATAGGTCAGCACACGTCTGAGATAATGACTAGCCCACCTGACCTGTTATGACTCGGGGGGGGGGTGTTATTGTCTGTCACTTAGCTTGTGGAATTATATCGGCCATATTGGACTCTCTGAGCTTGTTAGCTTATTGGACACTTTTTTTAAAAGGCTTGTGTGTGCAGAAACACACACACACACACACACACACACACACACATGCAAGCCTATGCTCTTTCCGCTAGAGAATCTGTTCCGACAAGATAAGTGTGGAAGTTGTAATTGTACGAGAGTCCTCATCTCTCCCAGCCCGCCTGATAATGGCCCCGTGAAAGCCTTTTGCTCATTACGCTAGCCTTTTTTGTTTTTATTGCCTGGCTCGGTTGATTATTTTTCAAGAGAATTCGGGAGGTTTAATGCTCTGCCTTTGTTCCGTAGAAAGTTCTGCCACGCTGGCCCGCATGCCTCGCCGCAGACAAACCCATAAATAAATGGATGATTAGAAAACTCCTTGTCCTTAAAAATCAGGCCGTTATGGATGGGGCCAGTGTAAAACACCATCCATATTTGCACACAGCAACTTGGCACAAAGCACTTACGTTAGCGTTCCTGGGGCTGATAGGGAGGTTTCCCAAGCACTTTCTCAGTCTAGTGAACCCCGCACTGTGGCGTTCCCAGTATTAATGGCGCTGGCCTCGACCAATTCAGCTGTAACAGTGTGCGGAGAGCGCAAAATGGAGATAAAGTCTAAACTATTCATTTTCCTTGAATGGTAAATAGCTCAGTCAATAGTTCGCGGGTAACTGGACTCGTGTACGCATTGGTTTCCCATTATCTTTCTCTAAAATATGAGATTAAACGGTGCCTTTTGCATATACTGGCCTATTTAGTCCTGAGTCATTCATTTAGAGGTGAACCGGTTCTAGTGAAACAGTACACTTGAAATATCTCAGCGATTCTGCCCTACCTGCTATGGCTCACGCTTAGAGATCGATAAAAGCATTACGCCTAAATTGAAGCGCTTCGCACATGACCGCTCCATGAGGGTTTTAAAGTAGACGACGTGCATGCCACACACCCGTGAGTTTTAACCCCGCGGTGACGCACCGAAGGTGACATATTCCCCCTGTTTTATTTCTTTACTGCGCTTGCCTTTTGTAAAATGCCTAGACTGGTCTGTTGAAATAACCCTTAACAGAAATGTGGTTAAAAAACAGCCGATCCTAAAACCCTAACCGTTTTTCCAACATTGTTTTCCCCCTCCCCGTCGGTTCATAGGGAGTTTTTCCCTTACATAATCCTCCGGTTTAGGGAGTGTTGTTGATTTTCGTGTTAACCGCTGTCTTGCCGGGCTATTTGAGACTGCAACTGGGATTAAGGGCTTTACCAATAAGCTTAAGTTGACTTGAAACTTGACTTAGCTTTGCTCTACTACGTTTGCGTGCAGTGTTTTGTGGAGTTGCTCTCCTAAAGGGTCGCTTTCTCCCCTGTTTGCGCCTTCAGAATAGGATTACCTTCTGGCTACTGTAGTTGGGGAACGAGGAACCGCTTTAACGCGCTGTTATTCTTGGTATTACAAGCCAGGGGTTATTTTCTAGGTCAAACTCATGCACAGTGGAACGTGAGTAAGCTTTTGTTGAAGCGCAAAAGGACAAGAAGGTTGTACATGGCCATTTATATTAATATATGGGTACAGTAGCTGTACCCATATATGAATACAGAAACTGGCACATGGTGTAACTTTTTAAGGTTGTGGGACTTATTAGACGGCCTGTAATGTCGTATCTTATAAATCCTATTTTGGTAATCCTATTTTATTATGTATTAGGAATTGGGAGGGGGCTAATTAATCCATATATCAGTTAAGAAGTATTCCACAGATGGCATTGGCCATCTGCGTAGTGAGTGGCCTGTGTGCGTGTGCCTTTATTATTGCTGTGCTACGCAAGGTGACAATTTGGGCGTCACAATTGGGCTGTTTTGGCCTCAGGATTTTTACTCCATAATCACAGAGGAGCCTGTATTTCGAGTGGTCACTTGAAGGACAACGCACCACCAGGCTGTCTGCTGCTATGGGAGACTCCAGATGCAACCTATCAGGGTCAAAGGCCTAATGATGCGTGGAGGAAATCTGGTTCCCAAACCCTGATAGAGGTCACTATGAAGGTGACAGCGATTAAAGATGTTTTTTATAGTGTGTCTACTAAAAGTAAACATGCAGTTTGGAGAACCACTAGAGGTCAGTTACGGGGCAATGACACTCCCTTAACTATTGGGCCCTCCAGTCTGAAACTTTCCACAATACCCATGATCCACTTTCATCCCCTAATTGGAGGCTCTCTGTCTGTGGACTGTCTCATATGACACTCGACCCCTGTAACGTTACAGAAAGTGAAAACATCCAACTATATATATATCATATACTATATAATACTTTATATAATACTTATATATATAATACTTATAACTTATAAACTAATAATGTTTGTTGTCAACGCAGTAATCATTTTTGAATATTATACCTTTTTCCAAAGGTAACCTCCTCGATTGTGTAATAGTGCGCCAGAACCCGAAACAGTCCACTCACGAGGATGGCTGCAGGAGGAGGGGTAGTGAGTAGTGTGAGACTATAGGGCCGTAGGGGGAAGAGTGGAGAGGATGGCCAGCCACCCCTGGATTCCTCATGGAGTTTCAAACTTCCACACTTATCTTCATCCCCAAGTCGAGGACGAGTAATTGCCTTCTGCTGTATTCCCCTGACCCCATGAGTTAATACCATAGTCTTCAGTGTGGAACTAAATAAAAACTAAATGTCCGCTAAGACAGTGAGCGGATATAACCAGCACTGGGGCCGTTACTGGAGCTAAGTCCAGGGGCTTTACTCTGCACTTTCGCCGACAGCAGGGCGTTTGTACTTTATGCCGAGTTGTCAGAATCAACGCGAAAAAAACGTCAAAAGCAAATACCGGGCTAGCGTATTAACCTGAGCTCTCTCCGCGCGGTGTGACTTTCACAAGTCCAACGCCCTAATCCACAAACTACTCTCTCGCCCCCCTCCCCCTTCTCCCTCGACTACTTCTTGCGGTGGAATGTAAAGTTCCAACAAGAAAAATACTGTAATGATTGGATTAAGTGGGAGGGGGGGGGAGTACCAGAACCGGGGACATGTAGCACCTAAGCATCTTCCCTCGCCCATAAACGCTGCGAGCAATCTTCTTGTATGAGCCGCTATTACGCAGAGCAGAATAATGCGGCTGTCTCTTACCTCTGAGACGAGAACACTAATGAGTTCAGTGTGAAGCCGGCGTCTTGGTTCAATAGCTGCACCTTTTGATTCTGATGGCTTTCTCGCTTTTTTTATGTCTTTGTCTCTCTCTCTCTCTCTCTCTCTCTCTCTGTCCCAGTCAGGAAATGCTTTGTGTGTGTTTGTTTGCTATGGGCATGAGGGGCCGCTTCAGTTCCGTTCATCGCCAATCCTTTTCTCCAGCTCCGCTCCACGGCCTCCTCGAGATTCGGCCACACAGGCATGACCAATCGCACCCAGATGCTTTCCTCCGTCCTTCGTCATCCTCCTCCTCTTCTTTGTCTCTTCATCCTTCTCCCTGTCCCTCTCTTTGTCCGCTGTCCCGAGGCTCGCAGAAATTTTTTATTTCCTCCCCAAGAGTGTGTGTGTGTGTGTGTGTGTGTGTGTGTGTGTATTTCGCTAGGTGTAGAAAACCTCAGGTATGGAAACGTTTATTTTTACTTATGGTATTTTTCACCAAATGTCACGTTGAATTTTCTCCAGGAGCAGCAGGTCGAGATAAAACGGGGCCTCACCTGAACACGGCGAGGTCTGCTCATGTCTCCTTCCCCCTCTTTAAAGCCTGATCTACTGCATCTGGGCCCCCTGATCTGGGCCTCTCGGGATTACACCTGGCGAAGAAGAAGATGGCGCAGGCGCTTCCTGTCACTCGGGTCAGACGACGAGGACCGCCGCTGGAAGGCGGCAGTCGTCGCGGCGATGTCGCTACTGCAGTCGCACATCAGCGCTGACAGATTAGGACGTTAATGTGCCAGTTGGGAGCACTCGCAACAACAGGCGGTTAGGATTAGCACAGCCAAATAAACCGGTTAAATTTCGATGCAATTTTCGTTGACAGGTAACACAAATTAATGTATCCACTGGCAACCGGCGACGCACACTCAAACATGTGTGTGAGTGTGTGTGTGTGTGTGTGTGTTTGTGTTAGTGCACGTAGGAGTAATAGCAAGTGCGTTCTGATGTGACCATATCAAGCAGTGTTTGTGATTTAATTGCAATTTATGTGTGCGTCTGCTGTGTTGCGGGCTCGGAGAAGGTTTCTTTGAACAAACACGTTTTGACTTTGAATCCAGGCCATTTGATAGCGACTGCAGTGTGTATACCCTCCCGCACTGCATCAAAAACCACTATCTCTCTTTTCAGTGTCCGTGCGCGCGTGTGCGTGCGTGTGTGTGCGTGTGCGTGCGTGTGTGCCACATCAATATGTGTCACCACTATCGCCTGTACTGGAAAGCATTTCCTATCAGCCCTGCTACCCAAAACTTTTGATAAAAGACTGTGTGAACTAACTTTGATGTGGCCATAATTTGCAGATTGCCTTTGTTCAGATTGAATCCGTGCTGGAATCAATTGTTGATTTCCTTCTTTTCCTGTCGCAGGGAGGAAAAGGTCTGGATGTAAAACGGGCGTTGCTTGCATTTAAATCATTTACTACCTAGTTAGCCACATGGTGTAAGGCTGGGTGGGCAGGAGCAGAATATTTTGGGGACACATGATTGATCAAATGTGTCCTTGGCTGGTTGGGCTGTGGAGCTGCTTCTCTACAAATTATCCGCTAAACTGAGCTCTTGTTAGTGTTTTTTTTGATGTTCTGACATTTTGAGAAGCGATGGGGCTGCTCTGGGCAGTGAAATCTGTCTGTCCATCTGCCTGCCTGACTCTCGTCCCTCCCTCACCGCTGGTCGTCTCCGGGCGTTTTCCTGTGCATTCGAATGTGTGAGGAAAGTCCACGCTCCATTCTGCATCTGCCGTCGTTCAGGTGTTTTGGTTGGAGGGGATTTCATTTGAAATAGGAGCAGAGGGGTGGCGTTAAGCGGCGTCTTAAGAGTGTGTGCCAGATGGAAAGCGACTGACATCACCATCACAGCAGGTTGCGACAATGGGACAGAATGATACAGCTGCGTGGGTATTTATAGAAGCCGGGCTAAAGAGGGATCTGCGTGGAGCTGATAATTAATGAAGGCGTAATTCATTAAGACAAACGGATGCTGTAGCACCGCCGCTGCCTGCTTGACCATGTCTGTCATGCCTGCAGCCCGACTGCAATGTGGCCCTCCTTGAGCTCCTCAGTGTGGCGTTTTACGGACTCTTAGATGGCGGCGTGTTGTGGGAAAAAATCTGTGAGAACAAATCTGTGGCACTTTCTAGAATCGTGCAAATTCCAGAAGTAGTAGTATATTCTACAACTACCCCTGTGGTGTATTCTAGAAGTCTAGGAAAATGTAGCTCTAACAGATGTAAGCCATAGCAGAGACACACATTTGGACAGATGTCTAATAAAGAAGTCATTTTTCACTATTAGCCTCTTAATCACTAGGCCCATTGGTCAGGTCGCTGCCTCGAAAAAGCATTCCCAAACTAAATAGGGTATATCTCCAAAACTACAAGGGCTATACAGGTCATCTAGGTACCAGAAGAAAGGTAACACACCTGTGTGATTTCTCGTGAGGTGAAATAATCAATGTGGATGTTACTGAGTACATGAAGCTAGAACACAGAATAAATTGAAGATTTCACTTCCGTCTGACGGAAAAATCATCTTTTAGAATGAATACTGTACCGGAATTATGCAGCTGCAGCCCCAAAACCATTTGGGACCATAGCACAACATCTGATGAGAACATGTGTCAAGTTTGATGCCAATACATTGAAGTAAACCTTAGTTGTTTCAGGGTTTTAGTAAGTACTTCTTAAAACACCTTCAAGACTAAACATTTGTTGACTTGAATGCAGCCCTGTCCTGGAAGGGCTGTGCGCAAGCGCGCCCACACAGTTTGTTGTTGTTATTCTAATAATGGAAGTTTGTTAATTATGCTCTTTTATGCCTAGTTCAATGAGTGATCGTTGTAGAGGTGTATGCATGTATGCCACTATAGGCATAGTCTCAGCTTTTCAGTTGACGTATCGTTTGTGTAGATAGCGTAAAATAAAAAAGTTCGATATTTACTAAGTTTTGGCGTGCGCAAAGTGAGCGACTAGTTTTGCGATATGCTTATTTATTTGCTTGTAGCTGGAATTTTGTTTAATATGGGCAACAATGGTTTTGGATAGCTTCACAGTCGAGACCCTCCTCGTTCCAATGGTGTGTCACATGACTGTTTTCACACATGTTCAAAGGGCTTGCGACTTCATCGTTTGAGAGGGGGGAGGGGCGACCCCTGGATAAATGAGTCATAATTTTAACTGTGCAGCGAATTATAGAACTGCAAGCGCAGAATCAGGCTCCTATTATCAACCTGCCAGCCTGCTCTTCCCCCTGCCTCGTTGCGTCGCGTTTTCGATGATTCTCTCTCTACTTCAGCACCAGATCTTATTCCAGCTACAGAGTCATGGTGACGGCGAAGGAAGCGCCACGTCGCTTCTACAGAGACTCATGATGGAGACATTCAACCGTACACCGCCGGCACTGTGCCAGAGACTGACGGGTTTGCAGGGATAGTCACAGAAGCCGTGGCAAGGGTAGCTACTAGTTTGTGAGGGCAGTGGATGAGAGAGAGACAGAGAGGAAGAGAGAGAGAGAGAGAGAGAACTGTATGCGTTTTTCACTTTATGCTACTGGACAGATTTTATTGCCCAGAGATTGGAATGAACCCCGCTCCCCCCCTCCCCCCAAGATCTTCTCAGAGGACACCCAGGCGCAGATAAAAAGCCTGGTGTCAAGACCACGGTGCGGTCACAACAACAACCATGGCACGTACACACAGACACACACACGCGCGCGCGCGCGTCCAACGCTGCATTGAGAGCAGGGCAATTAGCAATCTATTACTGCTGTGCACCGTCGGACAGACAGACAGACAGGCAGGGCAGATGGGGGAGGGGTAGAGAGGGGGGGCGGCTCATCACGCGCACACGGCTGCAGCATGCAGTGACACGAACCCGCGCGTGTGTGTGTGTCTTGGCGTGTGCTTTTGTAGCTATAGAGACGTGTGGGCGCTGCCCTGCATTAATATGTACCCTGCGTCTGGGCAGGAACACACATCTTCTACTTGTGTGTGCGAGTGTGCGTGTGTGAGTGGCGACCTCCACTAGATGGCACTCTTGCGCGGCAGATTCGCGCTCAATCGTTCCTCTCTCTCTCTCTCTCTCTCTCTCTCTCACTTTCTCTCTCGACCGCCCTGCAGCCCCCTCCCCCCCCCTCCTCTCTCATTCTCTGGGTCTCACTTTCTCCCCCCGTGCGGAGCATGTATGACGGAGCGACGCCGTGTCCAGCTGGGAGTCAGGCACACAGGACTGTAGTGTTTCCTGACTTGACGAAGAGACGCCCCCCTCCCCTGTCACACAGACACTGTCTGCTTGTTTAATGGAGTCGCCCTCGTGCACGGGGCGGCACGCACACACACACGCACGCAAACACACACACACACACACGCACACGCACGCACACACACACACACACACGCACGCACGCACACACACACACACACGCACACACACACGTGACGCTGCGTGGCTCGCCCTCTCGTCACGCGTGCTCAAAACGCTGGCGTCGTGCGCGCGCGTGTGTGTGCGCGCGTTCCGTGCATAAAACATGCCGTTTAATGAAGCTAGGTAGGAGTCTCCCCGGGTGGGATGTTTTGATGCCGTGTTAGCCTAGTTAGCTCAACTGTCGGCATCAGTTATGTCTAACAGTCAGTTAAACACTTCAGTTAGAAGTGGGCCTGTGGTCTGTTCGGGTGTCTCTCTGTGTGTGTGTGTCCATGTATACATTTATCTTTTGTCCGTTAATCAGTGGTCAATTCATAATTGACCACTGATTTATTTACTAATAATTACAATTTTATCATACAGACTGATATGCCTCTTGTAGCCAGCAGGGGGCCCCCCATGTTGCGTTGGCCCCATTGCAATTGCGTGGCTTACATTTTGGAAAAGCGCGCCAGTGTGATTTGTGTGCGAGTGAGGTTCAGTCATTTCCGAGGTAATAATGGAGGCTGTTGGCGATGTTTTGGAATTACTGTTGAAGGCAGGACCTCCAGTATACGAACAGAATTGCAAAATATAGATTCCTTTACAGTTTTTCTAAGAACCTTCTTTGTAGTGGAAATGACGTGAATAGCATCTTGAGCGCTCAGGTAAATATGCCACATAATAACTCACTCTCACATAAACGCATGTGCATAAAGTCACATGAATTTTAAAAATAGAAGGAATACTAGAAAATAGGCTTAATATTTGCCATGGCTTTATCTTGCTTCAGTTTGATCTTCAAGGTCGTGGTTATGACCTGGATAAGAGTTTGCATTCCCGCAGTATGATAGGAATATTAAACCCTCATTTGCTTAGATGCTTCAAGGCCCCAAATCATTCCGGTTGTCATTTTGCACAGACTGCTTCAGTTTTTTTTTTATGCCCCAACTTGACTGGCTATCTGAGTGGGAGTACCAGGGAAGGTCAGAGACGATTGGTTACAGTCCAGAAATGATGTCACAATTGGGGCCAGATCTGACTGGCTTAAGACAAATGTTAGCTAAATGAAATGTTATACATGTTATGTTTGTGAGTGATGCCATATTAAATTGAATTAATTGAATTGATTATGTTATGTCTATTTGTCACATGTTGCAATACATACATGTATGGATTCCAACATGTATGTATGTATTGCAACATGTGAAAAATAGATCTGCTATATGCTCTTAATATGCCACATAATCTTCATTTGTCCTTTTGATGAAGTTTTATTCGTCATTATTGTTATTTATGACGTGCCCTCTACAAACTGGATTGTATTGATTTTGTTCCATTGTATTGACGTCGTTCTCTCAAACGCGTAGGAAAGAATTGATAGTCACAACAATGGTAGGCTAATAGATTGGGGATAATAATAATAAAAATAATAATATCATCTGTTTTTCCTTACATGACATTCAGTCCAACATTCGGGGTGTTTTTTAGCTTCAGAAGGAGGGGTGCAGGGAGACATCCCTTGGCAAACTGTCTGTCTAGACATCTGATTCAGATATCAGTGTGTGAGTGACGGCTTCGCCCCTGGACGAGATCGAGTACGGACCTATTGTATCTCCAACCCCTGAAAACTGAAATTTGGGAATAAGCTCTGTGACGGATTATGTGTGAGAGAGATTCTGACTCGCCTCGGGCAACGCACCGCAGCTCAATATGTTTTGAATTTATTTATTTAACCACATCTTCTTCTATAATTATTGAATTGGCAGTTTACGCTTGTGCGTTCTCTGGGAGACGCTGTTATGCTAGCTCGCTTTCTCTCTCCTACCACTGTGCCAAGTAAATTATCAAATTGTTTACAAGCTGTAATAGAAACCTGTTTCTAATCCGCACGCATCTCTCTGTTACGGAATGATTCAGCTGTTTAAACAGAATGGCAGACACCCACTTTAACGTGCTATCAACACAGTTTGTTCGGGTGTAAATGAGACCTAAGTTCATGTCAGTCTAATCCCCAGAACCCCTTGCAAAAATTGCTTATTTTACTTGGCCAGGGCGATTCTTGGCACCGCAGACGAAATCCCATATCAACAGCGACTCGCTCTGCATACAGAATAGGCTATCGACCACTCGCATCACGACACAGGATTACTGCTGTGGATACTGACCTGACGTGGCATATCCCAACACTAGTCTGAAGTTCAACTGTAGCATAAATACTATATATACTATATGCTGTATATACACAGTACAATACTACCACTATCTGCATGCTAATATCTATACACTAGTCTGAAGTTTAACTGTAGTATTAATACTATATACAACCACTACCACCATCTACAGTACTATTATAATATACACGCTGATATTTATACACTAGAAATACTTTACCCAAAACGTGAGGGTTTGTAATGTAAATAATTGACTATGTAATGTACATTTCTGAGGTGTTAGTACAGTATGTAAGTCTGTGGCCAAATTAAAACGCAGCCCAGGTGTTCTAGAGCCCTTCTCTGGGCTTCAGTGAGCAGACAGAAGAATTAACAACCCCCCCCCCCCCCCATGGGTTTGACTGACAGCAGCGAGACACCCAGGTTAAGAGGTTTACAACCCCGCATCCAGTCCATTCCATACTCCCGACTAGACCCGCCCGGTGGAATAGAAAATCTCTCCTTCTTGAAGGCTTGCAGGGGAGGGGAGGGATTCTGTGACACTCCCCACCCTCTTGACAAGATATTCATGCTCTCTGGACTGTTCTGGAGTCTCCTCTCAGTGCCAGCGCTGCTCTGATTTAGTCTCAAACACCAACGGTGCTCAGTACATAACAACAACAACAACAAGTAGGAAAACTACTTCTTAAACTACTTCTAAACTACTTCTACTTCTAAAACTTCTTAACCACAGTTACAAATTACATTTGATTACGGTTGAAAAACTAGAGGCAGGCAAATACTGCAGGGAATTTGAATCTGATGGTGGTGGTGGATAATATCGCTGTAGTTGGTGGTGTTGTAGTGTGTATCTGTCTTGCAGTATTAATCCAGTATCCACTAGCTGATTAATCTACTAGCCTGAAGATAATGTTGATTCTTTATTACAGTAGCACAAGCAGACACGGATGAAACGTTTTGGGACTGTTTGTTTGTACCGATTTAGTTTCAATGTTTGAGTCATCCACACTTTTCATTCCTCCCTTCTGAGCCCCGCCCTCTCTCTCCGTCCTTACCCACTTCTTTAGCCCGTTCCTTACCTCCTCCCTACGTTCCTTAATGCCTTCTTTTATTCAGTCCTTCTTTCCCTCCTAAATACAACCTTATTTAAACCAATCCTTGTATGGAAAGACGGAAGCAGGAAGGAAGGAACAATCTCTTCCTCTCCTCCCTCCTCTGTCCAGGCATACTAACACCTGTGTGTGCTGTGTAGACTGGGGGTGTAAGCAGCCTAGTGGGTCAGTGCGGGTCAGGCCACTGTGATTTAATCCCGGCCCGATGTTGTCTCAACTGTTAAGCCAGGACTCTCCACTCCGCTGCATGATAAGACTTCTCCTCAGAGCCCTGATCTCACCTGAAGGATGACGACACACACAAGCAAGCTTTGCACCGTTAAAGTGGAGAATATTCTAAGATCTAGTGGCTGTACCAAAGTGGAGCATGAGTTTGATTCTGAGCTACATCCAGTCTGCTGTTATTGCTATCTGGCTATTAGACGCTGCTGCTATTACTGTGACTGATTACCACAGCTACCAGCAGCAGCTAAGATGATTCATACCGAAGGATAGAACTACAGTATAGATAGCGGCTGCCTCTGTACTGTAGTTGCAGGGCCTCTGTGTTGTGTAGCTCATGGTCGCGCTGCGATACATCACCTCCGAAAGTTTAGAACGTCCTCAACTTACTTCTTTCTCTCGCGCCTCTCCAGACCGATAGAGCTCCCATTAACTCATTCGGATCTGCCTACGTGTTTCTGATGAGCGTGGCTCCGCGGAATAATGCACCGGCAAACGGAATTTAATTCGATCATATGGAACAGCACTTATGTTAACCTGAGTCGGCCTGTCCATCCTTTGGAAACACACACACACACACACACACACACTCTATAATGGCTATTGAACCGTGAGTCTAATATGCATCAGCATTTAGCAACGCTATGCTAGTGTTGCGTAATTCACTAATGCAGTTAAGTGATATTATATTAGCTTATCAACGCACATCAACGGCGGCTACATCAGACCCTCGCGGTGGAACGCTCTGCGTATCCACGGGTGCTTGCGTCACACGGCAACGCTATCCATGTCCCAGTAGGTGTTGTGAGAACACTAACGAAATCATGACCTCGCTGCGTGGCATATTAATCGGCGCTGTTACGGTGCACTTTTATCTGCAGGCTTTGCGGTACAGACATTGCATACGTACGCTGTGTGCAGAGTCCCCCTTGCTCTCTGGCACGCGGGCAGCTGAGCATCGTCCCCGGGACTCAGCTGAGCCTAACGCTACATCCAATCCTAAATGAATAAGTTGTAATTACAGCTGTGCGTCGTCCAACTCCAGTGTGTCTGTGTGTGTCTGTGTGTGTGCGTGTGCACACTACAACAGTGAGCATTCCTTCATTTCGATAATGGAATTGCTGGGAAGCCTTTAGCCGTTGCCACCGGTAATGGAATGAAAACATATGTATCATTTAGAAGCTTGGCCAGCAGTCCCCAAAGGATGGCCTCCATAAGGCAGCAGCCCGTCGCGGGAGGCTTGGGCCCAGCCAGCAGCACACAGTGGGGGGTTTAAACACCTGGCCCTCCATTGGTTGAACGGGACTCGCTCACAATGTTTGGGACTTTTGTTTTTTTAACACAGATATTTCATCGGGACCTTTATGTTTCAAAAATGTCACTCGCAGCCTCAGGCTTTCTTGGTGTGTGTGTGTGTGTGTGTGAGAGTGTGTGTGTGTGTGTGTGTGTGTGTGTGTGAGTGAAAGAGAGTGAGTAATCCACTCTCCTTGCTCATGAGGTTCTTGTAAATGTTTTTAGGCTTAAGTTAGGTCAAAATCGACCTTGTCCCATTTTGACTCTATCAAGATTTAATGAAAAGGTCCACTAAGCAGCCCCCTCCCCCCAAAACAAAACTGTATACTGACACCTAGTGACGTAGATGCAGCTGTTCCGACACTATCGGTAACCACAGCAACCTCGACGGCAGGGAAGTCGCGTTTTAGGTTCAAAGCGTCGCTTGGCGGTCCCTTTAAATCACCTCACGCGTCACAAAAAGTGCAGACAACTCTAGAGGTTCCACAGCCTGTTCAGGTGTGCGTCAGGGGAGGAAACAAGCTCGCAACGCCACTGGCATGTCAAAAGTGTGGTGCGTCTGTCGCGGTGGTGTATGGGAGCGGTGACCCAAACGCAGGACAGAGAGCACAGGAGGCAGGCAGTGGTGTTGAGGGTATTTAATACTCAAAAGTAATCCACGGGAGGAGAGGCGAGGCGAGGCGAGGCGAGGCGAGGC
>JAOEHI010053031.1:1391-15765 GCA_025447815.1 Percopsis transmontana | reverse complement strand
GAGAGAGAGAGAGAGAGAGAGAGAGAGTGAGGGAGAGAGAGAAGGAGAGAGAGGGAGGGAGAGAGAGAGAGAGGGAGGGAGAGAGAGAGAGAGAGAGAGGGAGGGAGAGAGAGAGAGAGAGAGAGAGAGAAGGAGAGAGAGGGAGGGAGAGAGAGAGAGAGAGAGAGAGAGAGAGAAGGAGAGAGAGAGAGAGAGATGGGAACCAGCCAGGTAGGCGTTAGTGACAGTGGAGGTAACAGTGGTAAAGTGGTTGTGAGGTGTCATGGACAGCCAGATGTTATCAATGACCTTTCTCAGAGAACAGAAAGGAGGTGAGATATATCATGTACTCTACACTCCCCTTCTCTTGACGTTCACTATGATACATACCGTCAAAAACATTACCGTCACCTTCACCGTTCCAGTTTTTTTAATCTACAGATGTAAATTAAAGTGAAATGAGTGAGACAGAGGGCAATGTTGATATTGTTATTTATTACTGTAACTCTGGATATATAACTGGATTCACTGTGCAATTCAGTTATGAAGTCTATTCATTTAGGAAATGGTTGCCATTATTTACAACAAATACTTCCTGAAACCTTTGTGTGACATCGGTGAAGAACAGCCAATCCCTGGCTTGCATTTGTCTCACAGCATTTGTCTCACAGCTCTCTGGTACAGTGATGTAGAACTCAATCAATTATTTTGTAATGCATATAATTATTAAATGCTTTTACACCCGAGCAGAGGACAGATCATCCAAATCATTAATTTGTCTAAAATGAATCAGTTTCATTCTGCAAACTGGAGTAACTTGAGAACACATACTTCCAGTAGAGATGGTAAGAGATGCTGTAAAAGTGTGTTTTTGAGAGACAATGAAAGGCGATGGATTTACTTTTTACCGTCCAGCAGTAGCGCGAGGTAACGTAAGGTTCACTTGTGCTTTAAGCTACACCTAATGTTTCAGGTCCTAACCTTCAAATGGCCAGTGTACCTTATCCTGTTTCCTCCAGGCCAGCACTTATAGTCATGCAATGGCTCTGAAAACCTGTTGTTTGTGTGTGTGTGTTTGGTCGAGAGAGCAGATGAAAGACAAGTAAAAGATACTGGCTACAGGGAATTTCATTCCTCTCTTATGTAACCTTATAGATTCAGAGCACTAACGATGCTCTGGTTTCATCTCAGATGTTACCTCTTTATTTGTTGATGCCTTCAGAGTTTCTTATATAACATCTAGTAGTAGAGTTTTACTGGCCCACCTGAAAATATTGATCTGATCCGACTGCAGATTTTCATGCAGACTTTCATGCAGACTTTGTTGGCACATATTGCAGTATTGCATTCATATTTTTCAAGCTTGCTTGGGTTAACTAACTTAGGTTAACCATTTTTCAAGCTAACCGTCCGGATATTTCTGTCAGGGATTATGAGGTTTAGGACCCAAGTGCAGACACGGGCAGGCAGTTGCTGTGCTCAAGGGGTTTTAATGAGGGTTCTCAACAGAAACAATACAACGGGAGTAAATATAAAACGAGGATATAAGGCATAACAAACCAGGCAAGGGCAAGAAAACCAGACAATGGTATGAAAACTACAAAACAAAGAAGCTAGGCCTGGCAAGAAAGGTAAGTAAAGCTTGTGGAGCACGGGGGGCTAGGAAGGAGACATAGAATTTGCGAAACAGGTAATCCAAAGTTTAGAAGACACAGATACATTCTACGCCAGCGCCAGCAACAATGCCAATGACAATGACACAGGGGAGAACACAGACTAAATACACTGGGGATGATTGGGAAACGGGAAACAGGTGAGGGCGGTGATTGGGGAACAAGGAAGGGCCATAAAAGGAAAGCAGGGCGGAGCAAGGGAGGGGCCGGGAAGAACACAGGGGAACAAGGTAGACATGCTAGGGGAACTATGGGGAACATGAAAAAGACAACGGGGAACACAAAGACAGGAGACAAAACAAAACATAAATAGGGACCAGGCGGGGTTGTGACAATTTCATGCTCCTCTGAGGCTAGGTATATAGCGTGTAACTCTCCACAGTAGGCTACACCTGTGAAATACAGCAAGGCTTCGATCTAGATCTTATATTCAGTACAGTCATCATATAATTCTTTACCCTATTACATGAAGATATTAGATCAGCAATTTCCCCAATCAATCAAATCATTATCATGCGACTGGACCACCTTCAACTAATCAGAACACTCACGTGGGGATTCACGTGGGGAACACAGGCCCTTAATTGCTTTCACCACTAACTGAACTACCCACCTGGATGTGGATTGGCCAGCGGTTCACCAGCCAACTGAAATAGAGAGACAACTTTGGAGTTCCCAGACTGATAAAGTGAGGCAAATCGTATAACTGGGGCTTGCAGTATCAGGATGGTTTTAACCAGGCGAGGTTGTCTAGGGAGCGGGGACTTGTTGAAAGGGGTAATTTAGCTCATCCTTCACTTTCTGAATCGTTTCTTTGGAAAGCACAGTTCGCTTTGTGTAAATTTGAATCACATTCAGCAGAAGGGTCTAAAAAAGGCACCGAGTTAAACTGTAACACCTCTCTTCCAACCACTGCTAGCCACGCGAACGTGAGTGTGTGTTTTTATATGACGCTCTTGTGGTTATAGAGTGGAGCTCTGATGAATGGTTTGTATCAGCAGCTGTGGAGCCACTGGAGATAACCAGTTACACTTCTCAGTATACAGGTGTTTGTGCAGTGAGCGTCGAGCGGAAGGCCTGCGTTTTGGATGACCCAAAACAGAAATTATGTGTGCCCTAGATTTAATGTTAGGCATGGTTTGAAAATAATGACCTGCTGCTGGTGTGTGTGTGTGTGTGTGTGTGTGTGTGTGTGTGTGTGAGAGAGAGAGAGAGAGAGAGAGAGTGAGAGAGAGTATGTTTTTGTATGTATACATAAGTGGGGGCTCTAAAGTGTCCCAGATTTTAAGAGACCTGCATCAGTGTGCGCGAGTGTGCGTGTGCACGTCTGTGTGTGTGTGTGTATTTCTGTGTGCGTATCAGAGTGCACGTGTACTTGTGCGTGTATGAGCCTTAGTGTGTTGCTGGCCCAGCATGTACAGTATGTACTTAAGTCTCAAAGTGACTTCACTACGTTTTGCCGATAAAAACATATGTGATGATGAAGTAATAATTTAGGGAAAAAATACTATTTTTCGGCTTTTTGAAATATAAAATTATAGTAAAATCAACCAAACAAGTTTTAATGGGTTTTAATAATAAGTATAATAACAGTATACTACTTCAATGTGTATATTATAGACATAGCCTATTTATCTTATAATGCTTATTATTTAGCATTTCTATGCAATTAAAGGCATCGTTCTTGACAGCACGGGGCCTGTGTATTCCCTGGGAAGAGCATGCAGGAAGGATGAACCAAGGTCAGGCATAACGGTGAGCACCACTCAGCCCAGCCCTGAGCAGCCACAGGCTATATTTACCCCCCAGCCTAGAGTTACACTGGGCCCACCATCCATCCACACACCACAATAAAACGCTTGCTGAGAACCTGCACAGTTCATCGCGGAGCTGAGACTCCTGTGAAACCCTTGTTCAGACGACCCGGGGAACATTCCAGAATCCAAACTAGAGTTTATACTATGCGCAGAAGCAGATACCTGCTGGTGACACCACAAGTGATATTAAAGGAGAAGTAGATGTAATTGGAAGGTGTGTGCTTATGTCGTGTCTATGCATCAGTTTACAGTATACCATTTAGCAGACTCATTTATCCAAAGCGACTTACAATTACATTGTTCTATTACATGGAGAAGGTAGGGGTTAGGCATCTTGCTCAAGGATGCTTACAGGTAAGCCGACTCTGGGGCTCAAACCCACAACCTTCCAGCTGGGAGTCCAACACCCAGACAACTAAACTATCCTACCGCACATTATCAGAACCTAACCGTGTGTGTGTTTGTGCATTTGTTAGCATGAGTCTGTGTCTTGGCGTGTGGCTAGCTAGACTACACCTGTGAAATACAGCAGGGTAGATGTTATCCTCATTGCGGTCTTCACTTTACATTCTTCCCCCTATTACATCAACATATTAGACCAGCAAATTCCCCACAACATTTATTTGTCCAGCTGACAGTTATTACTGGTTGTGGTGTCCCACTAGAATTTGACTCCCCCATTCCCCTCCAGTTGCCTCCGATTGGTGGCAGAGAAATGTTGTAGCCCAGAACTATAGCCTACTGTTATTTTGTTTTTTTGTTTTGTCATTAATGTTGTTAAGCCTACAATTAGAATACCACACCCATCTCGAATAAATAATTACAATAATAAAAAATTCAATTTTACCTGCAAAGTTATTATTTAAATATTAGAGTGGGTGCAACTCTGTACTTGTTTAGGCCCAAACATATTTGATGTAAATATTATTTTATTAAATGTAGGTTGCAAGCTAATCTAGTGAAACATATTACAACGTATCCAGACAGTAGGTGGTGTATGCATACTGTGTGCCTCCAGAGATTAGTGGAAGTGTCAGGTGTGTGTCACATGTCTTACGTAAGACAGAAGTTGGTCTCAACATCTTAAAGACACGTCCAGCTGCTGTGGTGTTGTTGATGTCAAATCTTTTTGTCTTTATGAGAAATAAATAACACTTCAACCAATCGCTGTGAGGCTCTCTGAGGCCGTTCTGATGGTGGAGGCCCATTATATTACTGCCTCGTGTCAAGTGATAAAACTTGTAAAACATTAGTGGGTGCTGTACTGTATATTATAGGATTGCATTAGCTCAGCCAAGCTGTTAGCAAGGTACTGTAACACAATTCAGATGTAAAAGTAGGTTGGTATACAAGTCCATGTAGTTGCAGCAACGGGAGGACAAAATGTAAAATAGACATATCGATTGGCAGAACAGTATTATCATCGTAAAGCATCGTGATCTCTCACAGCCAAAACACTGATCCTGTGCCAGCGCTACACCTGCCAAACCCCGCCGAGCAGGACGGATTAGAGGACGTGGGGAGGTGACCTGGGCTACAGCACTTCAATACTACTGTATACACAGTCTTCATTGGTCAGTTATTATCCTGAGTTAGGTTGTCACAATTCAATTTGCTTGCACGTGCAAATAGTAAATGTATTGGAGTTAGATGAACAACCTGCCTCTTATTTGTTTCTAGGGTAATAATAATAAAAACCTGCCTCTTATTTGTTTCTAGGGTAATAATAATAATAACCTGCCTCTTATTTGTTTCTAGAGTAATAATAATAACAACCTGCCTCCTATTGGATTCTAGAGTAATAATAATACGTTTTGTATTAAAACTAACCAGTTAAACAGTTAATTAATGAGATTAAACGTGTGTCACAGTTGTCATAAGCGTTGGTGTGGCCTATAATACCTTTTGCTTGACAAATTATTACAAAACAGCTCACATGCTGTAATTATCCGCAACTGGAGTGGAACAAAAATGAGTGTTTATACAAAACAAAAGAAAAACATTGTACTGATCACAATACAGTATATAACATTTCGATTCCTGGATTCACGTTAACCAAGCGTCTCCGTCAGTCAATAGCACGTTAAGAGAAACGTACCAGTGTAGAGCGGTCACCGATCAAAAGCTCGACGAGCATCGATCACCCTTGTTAGCGAAGCCAACCAATCAGAACCCTCGGTATGCAGGGGGTGCTACCTGACCCCAGGTTAGGAAGCTGTGACAGATGTTGGCCCATGAGATTATAGTGTGACACGGCATGATGGATGAGTGTCCTCTACGAATCCTGGAAAAAAATAATTCTCTTTTACAGCTATACTTACAAAATAGCAGACCTGTACAAAGGGAATCCCAGTCTTATTACAATGAGTTTACCTTAATGCAAAACTACTTACAGTGAGTACAGTTACGTGTTAAGTTAAGTGTTAAGGAGCAGGTAGGTGTTAGGCATCTTGCTCAAGGATGCTCACATGGGAGTGAACCAGATCGCTACACTATCCAGTTTCTACTGTGCCAACCTTATTATAGGTATTAGTAAGTTCAGTCTGCCTTCAGAGGATTAAAAATAGACTGTTAGCAATGGCAACCAGTCCTGGGTATAGATCAAATAGTGGTTCGTCTAGAGAGCTAATCTGCATTTCTCTAATGGAGGTGAGCGCTTGTCTCCATTGCTCTGTCCTGTTTGGACTGACCATAATGTGATATGTCCCTTCTAGCTATTAGCTACCGGCTTATTGTCTCATTAGCAGGAATGGAGAGGGGGGGAGAAAGAGAGAGAGAGAGAGAGTAAAACAGAGACACACACACAGGACTGTGAATTATGTAACGTAATTACAGCTCGTCAGGATTCGTATGGATCATGTGACCTGCAGCCACTGTGCTGAAACAAGTGCCCTTGGACAGACCCTACCGGAATCACCTCCCTGGACTAGAAACATGCATGCCTGCTGCTGAGCACAGTTTGAATATCGGGTATTAGGCACTGCATTGTGCAATAATGAAGTCACATTTTTTATTATTCCATGGTTTGGTTTGTGTTATGTAAACGTTGCAGCACTCTCAAGTATACTGTACTATTAACTATTACTATATTATTATACTTTTTACTATGCTATTAATTATACTATTAATTATTACTATTAATTTGTATTATTAGTGGCCTACTAAATTTCAGACAATACTACTACCAATAATTATTGTATTTATGCTATTGCCATGAGTATATTCAGCCATTTCCTTGAATAAACATGCATAATACCTGTGTTTTGCCTCCAATTGCAATGAAAGCCCTGGTTTAAGAGGAACTGCTTCCAGGTGGAAGGTCCAAGGGGCTTACAATGTGAACCTGATGTGAACGAGCCTTGTGGCTTGGACTGTAGTGCTAGCGCTATCATTGTCAGCGGGACAGTGCCGGTGCAAGATTATTTGAATGTGTTCATGGAAACAGAGCATTCCAATTAGTTATCTGCTTTTAGACCTGTTGTTATGTCTACATGTCTACTAATTAGTTAATGTTAGACCTTACTATGAATATACTTTATATCTAACATTAGTAGTTCAACGCTTAGTTAGCAGTAATTTTCTTGTCTGCATATGCTTAACCAAGTCTGTTTTGTTAAACACTAGGGATGGGGGGAAATTGATTCATGTGAGTATCGCGATTCTGCAATTATTATATCTAAAAAAGTTAATTTTTTATTTATTTTTTCTGGGTTTTTTTGCCAGAAAAAAGTACATGTAATCTTAGTGGGAGTGAATTAATGGTATTGTCCAATCGTCGGTTTGCATCTTCATTCTGTTCTGTTGCGTCATGTACATAAAAAACAACAACAATGGCAGACGCAAGGAGACCAAAACCCCAACACCCTCATTTAAAAGCCAATGCATGGAAACACTATACGTTTAACCAAAAAAAATGTTATATCATATCGCAATATCTATAGAATCACAATACACACAGTAGTGTATTGTATGTAGTACCAGCGTTGGCCACCATACCCGGAAGAGAAGAAAGCCTCCCGCTCGATCACGGGGGCTTGGGATACACGGGGCCCCATTAGTCGGCATTGCATGGTTTCGGGGACCTGCCTTTGCCTAACCCCAGTGGCCAGAAAATACTGACTACTGCTTTAAGGAAAGTTTTCTGAAAACATTGTACTTGCCATAATTTTCCTTCCGTACGTTAATGAGAGAACGACTCATCAGAGTTCGTACAGCTATAGTATATCATTATCTAAGCAAGCCTATGCATTTTGAATAGGAGGAATTGTTTTTCTAGTATCGTATTATACCGCAAAAACACTCCTGATCTTTGCTAATAAGTTCCTAAAAATGTATATTCTCCTGGAAACATTTGAATGAGATATGAATGATTGCCGCGACAGACACTTTTTTGTGTTTACAGGAAAATATGATGACTAAAGGAAAACTGGTTTGAGAAATTATCAAAATGGTGTCTTTCTTGACAAGTACATTAGAATGTTTAATCTGTGGGGGATGCAAAGATGTATCAATACTGAACCATACTTTTGTAAAGATAATAATATTGTGTCTGTGTGTGTGTGTGTGTGTTCGTGTGTGTGTTGTGATTGGTTACTGACTGATGTGTTCAAATGGGGAGAGCTTATCCATATATCATCCGACAGCAGGCTAAGCAACACATGAGAAATCTCTCTCACACACACACACCAAATACTAAGACACGTTTTCATAAATACGACGTAATCGGGCTGGGTGACAGTATTGTCATGTTGTGATACATAATTTTGCATCATTAATAACAAGATGGCCTGAACATATCACGATTTGAGATTCTAGATAGTCACCTCATAGTGTGAATCTTGTGGATCATTTAATGAGATTTTCTTTTCTAAAAATTGTGATACAGTATATGTTGATATTATCGGGGCAGGATAGTCTAGTTGTTAAGGTGGTTGACTACTACCCAAAAGGTTTTATCCACAACAGGCCTGGTCTACCTGTAACTATCTTTGAGCAAGATGCCTAACCCCTACCTGCTCCCTGATACTTGTAACTGTACTCACTGTACAGTAAGAGGTTTTGGATATAAACGTCTGCTAAATAATCGTAATTGTGTAAAATTCTGTATGATTATGATAGGAAATTATTTTGTATCGTCTTACCAAGAAATGAATAACAGTATCAGTTTGGAAGTAGTACAACTGCTGTCAAAGTACCACACCTAATGTTTGTATCTCCCTGACAAGATGCCATTCATTTAGTGTGATATCACTTAACATACTCCCGAGAGCTGAATCAGCGTTTGCCATTGCAACATACTGTAGACTGGAAAAAAGGGGTTCTTATTACTTATTATTCTTCTACCTCTCTCTCACAAACACACACTGAAATACAGGATGTTATAGGCTAAAATGAGTATCTGACTTACCAGAAAACAAAACCACAGGGACGGGGTTTATCGACCCTGAACTGCTGCTTGGCAGCTAGCAGCATAGCAGCTTGCCTCATGGAAGAATTGTTCAAATGGTGTCAAAATGGATGCATTTGATATGTCATGTACAGAATCTCTGAGAGTCTGAGAGTGTATCTGTGTTGTATTGAGTGTGTGTTTGTGAAGGCGTCACAGTGGCTGTAGCTTCTAAACAATCAAATGAACGGCCAATGGTTCAAAGGCATGTGCGCCCCCACCACACGTAATGGTCTTCTGTACAGAGGCAGTGAGTATAAATACTTCATTGCTAATTCAATTTTAAACTGTAGATGGAAGGGAGAGAAGTGGAGCAACTGTTCATTTGCGGCGCCCCCAGCCTTTTTCTCCCATCAGCCATCACTTCACTGTTCTATCTCTATCTAATATCCCTCTTCTACCCCTCTTTGTATCCCTCCATCTATATATCCAACCAGCCAAACAACCATATTTGTTTGTTTCCATATACATGTGTTGTGTGACTTTATGTCTCTATCACAGCACTTTACACAACAATTTACAGCTAATGCTAAATTCTTGATTCATCAACAGTGATATTTATTGGTCCATATGTCTGAGATGATTTGAGGTCCCAACATCTTTGTTTGTTCACTGTACCTAGGCTAAAACAGAGTTAGGAACAACCTGCAAGAGGACTAAAGGATCTAAGGATCTCTCTGGAACATTGTTTTACTTGATTTCTTTCTTATTTTAATGTTTTCTTGGGAGGCAGTGTGTACTGTTTTTTTTTATCTTAACCTGGTGAAAATTATGTGTGTGTGTGTGTGTGTGTGTGTGTGTGTGTGTTTGTGTGTGTGTGTGTGTTTGTGTGTGTGTGTGTGTGTGTGTGTGTGTGTGTGTGTGTGTGTGTGTGTGTGTGTGTGTCTGTGTGTGTGTGTGTGTTTGTGTGTGTGTGTGTGCAAGAACTAGTGGTGATAACTGTCAGAGTGCTGGGCCTGTTGACCAGTAAGGCACTTTTGGCCATGCAGTGCACAGCACCAGATGTTTCCTGCTTGGTGTACCTCGCTTTCAGGCTCATTAAGTGACATGGATATTTATCTCTGCGGAAAACCTGAGCATGCCGCCTGCCCCCTTCCTCCTCTCTTTTCCTGCATGCGTTCCTTCATTCCTCCGCCCTCACTCACGGGGTATTGATAGTGAATCCGTGGTATCTGAGATAAGAAAGAAAGATGGACATTTGGAAGACAGGGAATGAGTTGACTGATTTCATTCCATTGAAACGCAACAAGGTGACTTCACTTACATGACATCTCACATGTAAATCAATTGTTGCTGTCCATAACTGTATCCCAGGTGTTTGCTTTATTACAGTTAATCCTGACGTCATCAATGTAACTGCATTTGGCAACTGCACACAGGGTACTCTTTCAGGGAGAGACAGACAGGCTGTATATCTCTTTCT
Source organism: Percopsis transmontana (assembly GCA_025447815.1). Lineage (NCBI taxonomy): Eukaryota > Metazoa > Chordata > Actinopteri > Percopsiformes > Percopsidae > Percopsis > Percopsis transmontana. The sequence goes on along the minus strand of JAOEHI010053031.1, from coordinate 5,427 downwards.
GGACAGGATATACCCATAATCTGTCTGTCTGTCTGTTCGGATGGAAAATCAGCTGCATCAGCACACAATCCAATCTGTTGCTTCAATATTCTTTACTAGCATCTAGCAAGCAACCAGGCTAGCTAACCTTTTGTAATGTATTCTTTATACGGTATATCCTAGGGAGAGCTCACAGAGGTCTGTACTGTAGCTTAAATCAGGCGTACTGTAGTAAGAATGATTATACAGTAGTAGTTATAAACCATTACATGACATTTCGTAAACTAGCGGGTTCACGACTGTGTGTGTCATTTGCTACACCGAGAAGACACACATTAAACACGTGCACACAGATGCAACCACGAACATTTCCACAGCATGTGAAGCTCCACCTGAGACTGTGCCACCATAGGACCATTGTCCTGGAGCCATGCCCTTCCAGAGCCGCCTGTCACCCAAGTTTCATCCAGCAGGTTGACAAGCTGGCTGCATCCTTGTTCTTGACTGTTGTTGACTGTTATGTTTAATAGGGCGTGTACAGAGTCATCTCACTTTACAAGTCTGTCTCTGGTTGGCTAGACAAATGATATGAAGCTGATAAAACACAAAACAAAACATCTCTGGATGCTTACATCGCCTTTAATGTGCGCTGACGCACCCCTTGCTCATAATGGCTGTGGTTTCTAGTATACCGCCGTCGCGGGTTATTATAGCCTTTAGAAATAATTGATGAGGTCAAGAGTAGCAGGGTTTGTAGTGACCTCATAACAAAGGCTAGAGAATTATTGCCAGTAGAAGTGCTGCTGCCTATTATATTGTTTTATAAAGACTAGATGAGATTTGTTTTACCTCCCGATGTGGGAATTACACGATTGCAGCAGCACAATAACAGGATACACCTACAGTAAGACAGAATAGCACACAAATAGTAAGCTCTTTTTTACTGTTCTACTCAAATACTGGGTTCTATCTTCCTGAATAAGACACAACATGAAATGTATTCATGACAGTTTCATCTATTTATATACCAGGGTTAGTCTCTTTACTCAGAAGTGATTTAATTTAGGTGGGTTTTTCATCTCTTTTTCATCATTGTTGTGGAAACAATACCTTTTTTGTCAGTGTTTTTACAATTTGATAACTCAAATAAATGTTGTAAACCAAAAAGATTATAATATTCAAAATATTTTTAAAGGTTTCAAGGTTTGTTTTCTGCCAGCCTGGCCTTTAGGATTACAGTAGGCCTATTAACCTACAGTACTGTTATATGTGCAGCTGTGTTCAGGTACTGTGTTCAGGTTTGAGCGCAGAAAAAACCTGATACAATATATACAATATATTGTACAATAAATACAGATGATTAATGCTTAAGTTATACAGTTTACTATACCATACAGAGGGCAAATGAGCCACCATGTTACAGAGTACAGCATGTTTACTCATTAGCTTGTGTAAATACAGTCTGGTGTGTTTAGTATTTTATGGCACTTTATGAACAGGATATTCTAAGGTAGACAATGTACAATATTCAGATTATGGCCGTTTCTCTGTGCTGGTTGACATAATCAGGATTTAGACCAATAAGTGGGACAGGCTACTTGTTGGCAGAGTCTTGGCTGCCTTGCACTGTTTTTAAAGGCACTGCTCAACGGGCATTTTAGATACACTTGATGATCTTGAGCCTGCTGATGTGTCACCCACATCCAATGTGTCTGCTTCGGCCTGAGGCCTTGGTGTTTTCATCTCATGCTAATGAGCTAAGAACATATTTCGTATTCTTCTCCCACTCTCTTTTCTCTCTCTCTCTCTCTCTCTCTCTCTCTCTCTCTCTCTCTCTCTCTCTCTCTCTCTCTCTCTCTCTCTCTCTCTATCTCTATCTCTCTCTGTCTTCCTTTTTTCACTTCCGTAATCCCCACTTTATGGTAAACGGTGGTTGGCCAGCCTCCAGGGAGAAACCACTTACCTGTGTCTCAAAGTGACGGGCAACGGTTTAACCCCTTTTGGACCTTGTGCCTCAGGCCTGACCCTGGCATCAGTACTTTATCACGCTGATGAATGGCTCCTCTCCGGGTTAAAACACCCGCGCGTAGCCATGCAGAGTGCTGCATCATAAGGGGGTGGATTTATCGACCGCCGTCAGGGAGTGGCTACACGTCTTAATCCCCGCAGAGCAGGCGGGGATTCGTGACCGCGGGAGGGGTCGCCATCCTTTTACGGGAAGGGACAGTGTGCTCTGGATGGAGACTCCGTCGTCTCTGTAGGGGATAGTGTACTTGTTCAGTCAGGAGAAAAGCTTAGACTTTCCACCCTGACTTACAGGAAATTAGTATTAAGTATTGAAGAGCAGAGAGGGATTATGGGAGCAGGTAGGTCATTGTCTTCAAACCAGAGTCTTCCAGCTGTCGTAAGAGGTCTCACTCAGCAATAAGCTAATCCTCAGTGGTCAGAGATGCTGACACAGCCTGGGGAGTCTCATTAACCATTCATCTATGCTTTGGCATAAGCAGTTAGCCTTGTCTGCATGTCTAATGAGTTTGTCCTTGTCAGAGAGCAGTACTCCTAAACAGTTCCCGAGTGGAGTCTGGCTTCTTTTTTTTTTTCTTCTTCCAGGATTCAGATCCCGTAGTGTACCTTTAACCCCAACCGAGGGTCAGCGTGGAATTGAAGGTCCCTGTTAAAGATTACGGTACTCTGAGCCATCCTGTCATCATCCTCCGTGTCTAACCCTCCTCCCAGCATCATCAAACCCTCTGCCTCCCTCCCAGCGCAGTGTGACGACACCCGCAGAGTGATCAGTGACAGCCTGCTGTCACCAACACAGACATGCACAGTGGGACCCGATAGACCCGTGTCTGATCACACACACACACACACACACACACACGCAAACACACGCAAACACACACAATAACAGTGGGGTAAATGTACATTCACATACACATCTGCTACGTGCAATGTTGACACAAGCATGCATAAACAGACAAATGCACAAACAAAAATGTATTTGTTTAAAGGGCTTTCATTATAGCCTGTTGTACTGCTAAGGCTTCTGGGATATTAGATTGAGGAATTTTGGGTGCTGTGCGCGTACAGTTTGTCTGTGACAGCAAAAATGGCACAAAGCAGCGAGGAACTGAAACACAGTGAAGCCAAATGTTCAGCACAAAATGACTCTTCATGCATACACCGACGTGACCATCAGTATTTCCCTTAAGAAGACAAAACACAAGGCAACACAAAAAGGCTTTGTACTACTGCTAAAATGACAGAGTGGGAGGATGGACCTAGCTGAAATGCTATAATACAGATAGAAACTAGTTTACCATTAACACTACCCAGTGTTAAATTTAATTGTATTGTTGGATGGAATTGAAATTATCTGGATTTAACTCATTTGGACGAAAGTAAACGGAATTCAGTAAGAGTCAGCTGAAATTAACTGAACTGAATTTAAATGAAGCGAAACAAATGTAATTGAATTCAACGAAACTGGATTTAATCAAATTTAAATAAAGGGAAATCCAATCCAATCACGTTCAATCTAACTGAATGGGTTCCATCCTCGACATGGACCTTCCTGTAAGCATCCTTGAGCGAGATCCCTTGATCCCACGTGCTCCTGAACACTAAAGTCTTAATGTGTCTGCTAAATGAATATACCGCCATTGTGAATTGAGTGGATCTCAATCACATGTGTAAATGAGTGCTATGCGGTGCAGGCAGCGAGGTGACACATGCGTTCCCGGGTGTGTTGGAGTCACAATACCCTGCAGTGAGCAGCATATGTCATGTTCCGTGAGTGCCACGGATCAGGGTGATTTAGAGCGCACGTGTCCTGACTGGGTAAAGTGTCCGCATGTGACTTGTGTTCATAATGAGCTCTGTGTGTGTCTGTGTGTGTGTGTGTGTGTGTGTTTGTCAGGTAAATGTGTAGCTGAAACTTTATTTATTAGAACAAGCTGTCCCTGTGTATGTGTCTGTGTGTGTGTGTGTGTGTGTGTGTTTGTCAGGTAAATGTGTAGCTGAAACTTTATTTATTAGAACAAGCTGTCCCTGT
>JAOEHI010053029.1:0-45500 GCA_025447815.1 Percopsis transmontana | reverse complement strand
ACACACACACACACACACACACACACACACACACACACACACACACACACACACACACACACACACACACACCAGTTGTAAAGTAGCGTAAAGGTGTCATTTGATGCTATTTCATTGTTTAGAGATGTGGTTATTGAGGTCAGGTCTCATACCAGAGCTATTATATATATATTTACATTTTACATTTACATTGTAAGCGACTTACAATTAGTACAATTGTCAACAGTTGAACTGGTTAACCACCAGTTTTTTGCAAGCACATAACATTCTTCCAGAATAAGCGCACAGTATCATGTAACAAGGCTACTTTACCTATACATTTGCAGAACATTATTCGAAAGGTATCATTAGCTCCTCAAACAGTCAATAATTGCTAACGGCAAAGTGCTTAATATTCTAAGAGCTGATCTAAGAGTAGACAGAAGGAATTTTTTTTTATATAAAGGGAGGAAATGAGGATAGAATAAGAATTGTTAGAGTGGGATTAGTGCTATGAGGTAGAAAGATCGGGGGCCGAGGTACCGAGATGGATCTTGAAGAGGTGGGTTTTAAGTCTCTTGCGGAAGATCGGTAGTGACTCTGCTGTTCTGACCGCTGCAGGAAGCTCATTCCACCATTGCGGCGCCAGGACAGAGAAGGGTACAGAGGATTTGACACTTATAAAAGGAGGTAGTTAGAAGACTGACCTATCAGAAAGGTCACTGTCAGCGGTCCTGTCCTCTAGGTGCATAGCAGGAGATGGACTCTCTTCTCCACCCAGGAAGTCTGTTTGAGGAGAAACACCACCAGTCAAACAGACAAAGGCTACAAATCGTCGCATCAAGTTTAAAAGCTACAATATTAGTTCCCGCATAACCGCGTTTATCCAAATCCATTTACTGTTCTAATGCCGTCTATTTTTCTAACACAAGTCCTTGTGTGGAAATTGTAACTCAGGGATAAAAGACCTTTATTGATTACAAGCATACAGATTTGCATGTCATTTATTTATTATTAACACAATTATAAATAATATATATTCATCGGCCACTTTATTAGGTACAGCTAGCGAAACGAATGCAAGTCTATACAACAGTCCTGCAATAAATCCCCCTTCATGATTGTTATAATGTTCAGTTCTTTAACTGAACATTATAATACAAAAGGTGTTTGTATTATTTAGCCTAGCCTCACTGATTGAAATAAGGTTGCCTAAACAATAGAAAACATGTCAATACAACACAATACAATTTAACAGCACCACAAATGACAAAATGATCATATAGTTGAATCGCCACTTAAAGGGTTTCAATATAAACTGAACATTATAACAATCATGAAGGGAGATTTATTGCAGGACTGTCATATCAGAGAGCATTCGTTTCGCTAGGTGTATCTAATTAAGTGGTCAGTGAGTGTATATATTAAAAATATATCTAGGACCAGAGGTCACCCTATTCATTGAATGCTTTGCTTCTGTGTTCAAAAAAATAAGGTGGATAAAATACTAAAGGTGTGTCACCTTCAGAGTTCTCGATACTTCTATCAATGGTGGTTGAGCTCTGAGTGGGTTGTGTCATTGCAGCTGGACCGGTCTGAACCAGACCCGCTGTACGCCTCTCTGTAGCCCCTAGGTTTCCCCTGGTCTCCTCCCCATCCTGGTTCTCCTCCGACACACGACCACCGTGACTGCCGCATACTGACTGCCCCCTACTGGTGCCCTCCGTGAATCCTGGGTTGCCGCAGAGAGCTATACTGGTGCTGGTTCGCTGGGCGTCCATGACGTAACTGTGGCCGTCCACACAGCCCCAAACCGCCCTGACCGAGCCCCAGCAGTGTCCCTCTAGCACCTCCTTCAGGTCAGGGCAAGAGTGGCAGGCCTCTCCATGGTGGTGAGCCCAGGAGACCAGGCGGTGGAGACACTTAGGGTCTGAGGTGAAGGATGACGACCCTAGGACCAAGGATAAAGTAGAAAACATAAAATGACCTCAATTTTCCTACACTCATTTCCTATCATTTTAGACTTTAATGACCAATTATAAAATGTACTTTAGATTTTGATAGCTGATAGTTGTTATATAATAATAATAACAACAATAATAATAATGCTCACTGACCGAAACTCTTTCCCTCTATATGGAGTAGATTTATTTTTAATTCCATGACATTCCAGAAGGTCCATAACTCTTAAAGACCCTGCTTTTCCGTGCCTTTGTTTTCACCATGAATGTGGAGTGCATATGTCAAAACCTGAAGAGCATGTGCATTCACTTACTAGCTGAGTCGGGGTCCGCCTGTGATTGAGAACATTTCAGTCCCTTCCTGAAAGAAATAAAATGCGTATGCGGATGAGCGACCTGGTAATTGCAGGTGTGAATCACCCTCTAATGCTGAAAAAATTTCATCCTTTCAGACCTGTATTCACTGCAGAAACACACACACTCAAGGCACACGGTCCACAGGTTAGTGTTCTAATTCTATTTCTATGTTACCGCTACTAACGTCACTTTACACCAACAACTTGATTCTGGCAAATGCAACACAGTCTACTTGACGTTTCATACATTGATCTTGTACATTTTATTTATAGATATTCTTTGTGTTTTATGGCTACTTACTATTATGCTGCTATAACAAATTCATTTCTAATTTTATGTGGGTTTTTTTTTTACAGTGTCTGTGTTGCCTTCCCTCTCAGACTCACTGGACTGTCACTTTATCGTTCCCCAGAGGCAGGAGGTTGACTCTCTGCAGGAAACGGAGCAGAATGCTGTGGCACTTGTAAAAGTTGTCGTGGCATTTCTTGCAGATGAACTCTGACAGCCGTGGGTCTCGGTCTACAGGAACGCCAACCAGCCTCTGAAAGTCTGTGTGGAATAAAAGGGGCGACTGGCCTGCCGGATCAGACTCCTCATCATCAGGAACCGCAACTAAATCCTGAGGACACTTGTTGAAGGCATGTCGCAGACTTCGTGGTGAGAATTTCCCATGACAAAGTCTGCATAGAGCAGTCGGTGGCCTTCCTGTAGAGAAAAGAAATAGATACGAGTATGCAGCAGAAGGAATCCCCAGTAAGTTTCAGACCATTCATTTGTGGGACCACACACTTTGTGAAAAAATATTCTAATAAATCTGGTGTACCAAGGAAAGACTAACTTAACTTATTTCCTGGTATAGGAAAAACTATAATAATCTACACCCAATAGCACAATTCATAAATTGCAGTTTGTGGCACAACATATCACATCTCAGGTTATATTACCTAGATTATATTTTCCCTCACAATCAAAAGCTGCGCCATCCAATTAAAATTTTAAGCAAGACACATAGTGATATACTAAAAACAATGACATTCATTTGTCACTTCGTACCTGAAGGTTGCCGTCCGTTGTCCGGAGACTTGTGTTCCTCGGGAATAGTTCTCCTGCTCATGTCTAAACTTGTAGTCTTGCTTGATGAAACATTGTTAGGATCAAGACTAATTGTTTTGATCATCTTCCGTGGTCTTCCCCTGCTCCCCGCCTTACTCCCATCAGAACCAGCGACTATCTGTCCTGAAGGACCAGAAATCCGAGCACGTCTGCCTTTTTTTCTCATAATCTCATAAATGTTTCTCGGCAGAATATCCCAACGATGCGATCCTGTTTTTTATATGCAGAACATGAGCTAATGACTAAGCTACTGTTAGCCGTTTAGCTTCAGAAGAGTACGGGTAGCACCGTAAAGGACTTGCAAATTAACGGTAAGTTTTCTATTATGGTTTAAGTAGAGTTTGATGTCCCATCTACATCTACCACGAATATACGAATGCACTTTCATTTCATCGGCATATTAACAGGACACAAAAAATATTATTTTGACCAAGACACGCACACATCTGGGTTAGAACTCAGTTGTAAACATTGAAACCCGGAAGTAGTACGGAAACAAAAAAATGCATAACCCCACCTATTGTTTCACACCAACGTCAACTTCCCTGTGTTGAATAATATTACATGTGAGACTGGACCGGGTAACGTATTCGTGGTTATTTCAAATTTCTTCCTAACTATTAGCTTTTATAAAGTGTTGGGTAAAAAACAAACAAATCTTCCGCTAGGCGTCACATCCGGTATCATTATGGCTGCATCTGCTCCGGATAGTGGTGGAAAACCTTTTCAAAATGCCATGAAAATGGCCAAAACAGCAATACAACTGGACGCAGGGAACCAACATAAGGTACTACGTTACCCGATCACAACAGCGGCAGCTATCATTTTTAAAAAACACTGAAATTGATAATTTGTTGATGTAAACAAACGGAGTGGGAGGGGTTTGCCTGAGTGAATTATATTCAGGCGATCCCAGATCTGCTGGAACAACTAGACACAAAGCATGCTATAATGCATTATTTAGGGAATGACTATGCTAAATCATTTACTGGCATTTATTTGTGCGGAAATAAACGGTGTAATATGTTTTCTTCAGGAGGCCTACTGTGAATATCTAAGGAGCATCAACTATATATCTCATGCACTTTTGGGAGATGCTGTGTCAAAAAGTAAGATGTGTGTTTTGGTGACGTTGCTTATTGAATACACCCTCTTCCCTTTGAAATAGTCGAAATGCCCTTTTTGTATGTGTACTTAATATTTTAATACTGGAACTGTTCGATCACAGTGAATCTGAATTTTAACTACTAAATCTTGTTTTGATCACAGATCTCACACCAGCACCATTCATTCAGACTCTTATTGTTAAGTTTATAGATTATCATTAATCATTAAACTAATTATTTACATTTAAATGGAATAGCTAGGAGCTGGTAAATCAGACAACACCTCACAATGATGTTCTGTTAATTATGTTAGATGCAAATGAACTAATCAGCTGCAATGCAGTAGTTGCCTGTTAGTCTAATCAACAAGTTAAAGCTATAATATAATGATATAACAGTGATATAGGAGACGTACACCAAAACAATCACAATGTTTTTTCTCTCTCTCTTCTTTCTGGATCCAGAAGATGGGGAGATGACAGAGGTAGAGGTGGAGAAGATGATCCGATTGGCAGAGCAGTGCTTGGAGCGAGCCAAGGCATTTACAGGGAGGACAAGAGAATCACATGACGTCTCCACACCTTCCTCCTGTTCAACTGTCCAGTCGGAAACATCGACCGCCCAGAGCATTGCCCCCTCAACCACCACTCTCGCAAACGCCGGTGAATACATTCCTCTTGCAAGCAAGTTAGGATACCATACATATAACTTGCTATAGTGCACTGATTTAATATCGTCTTGAACGTTAGTGATAGCTGTGTCCAGCTGTAGGTCAGTATATTTTCTCATTAACACTTCTCAGTCTGTGTCTGGATGTAATGCTGGTTTCTTGTAGCTGAAACCAGCATTACAAATATGTTTTGGTTTGATACTCGATGGTCGCGGGCCCCTCTCACAATGCTGAGCAGCTCGCATTCCTCACTACTCCTCCCCCACCAGCACTGTAAGCTCACTTTTTCTGTACCCCTCCCCCTAAAACCCCTTTAAAAGGAGTGTACCTTTAAGATTTAACTGCTTTTTTGTAACAAGATGATGTTCTGTATTAAAGATTCTGCAGGCTGAATCATTGCACGTCTTATCTACACTGTCAGGGGTCTTTTGATGTATCTGGGCCTAATGAAGGAATTGTGTCACATCATCTGGGGAGATTAGCTGCTGTTTTGTTTGTGATCATAATGAGTCTTATGGGTCATGCTGCTCAGTGGAAAACGGCCGTATCAGTGGCAATGTGGGCATCTCAATCTGACCATTGTCTCTATGTTTAACACTAGCTAATGAGCCCTTGAGGATTATCTAGATCTCACAGTGGAATGTGTGTGAGCATAATCATAGAATACAAATTACATTTGCACTCATCATTGAGTCTTTCCATCAAAAGCAGTCGGTAATGAATTATAAAGCTGTGATCCTAAATCAAATCAGGCTCATAATTCTCCACATGACGTGGTCCTTGTAACCATTCACCTCATGTTTCTCCTCATCCCTCTTGGCGCCACAGTTGTTCCCTCTGCTATTGTGAATGACAGCCTGTCGAAACCAGGCAGCCCATCAAAACGGGGCCACCGCAGGGTTTTGTCAGACGGCGGTGGAAATCCCTGCCCTTTTCTGCCTCCTGAGGTCTTCCAGAGAGTTCAGACTTTGGAGTCACAGGACAGCAGGAGAAAGTAAGGGAACACTCTGAGGCAGCGTAAACATTGCCACGTTTTACATACAGACAGCTAGGATAAAACACAGAACCTCAAGCAGATTTCAAAGGTCCCATATCATTCCATTTTCAAACAGTCATTTTGGACAGACTTTTCTCTCTTCAAGCTGAACCTTTCGTTTCAGCTGGTGTTGAACATTTTTTTTCAACATGCCCCAACATGATTGGCTATATGAGCGGGGGTGACAAGATGGGTCAGAGATGACGATCCACAAATGATTTCACACCTTGGGCCAGATCTGACTTGTTTTGTTTTGTACAATATTTCTTTCAAAAAGGAATTTGGGCAAAATTACATGTTATAGAGATTTGAAAATGAGTCCAGCCCTTTCAGGTCCCTTCAGATAACACAATTCACTTACGATTGGGGACATTTAAGCTGCGGTAAAATCAAATGAATGAAAGGTTTTTCTTTTTTATGAGCCTGCTATCTTACCCATGCTAAAGTTGGCATATGTTTATGTACACAGACTGTTGCTCTATAGGCCCTCAGAAATGTTTTTGTGTTTTAGGGAACTGACCCCCATTCAAGAGGCCTCACGCTTAAACCAGAAATTGAAAGCCAGTTATGAAGCTCGTATGGCAAGGCTAACTCCTGGTCAAGCCTACCAGAAGACATCTATGGTTAGTGTGTCAGTCTGTTTGTGTGAGTGCATGCTTGCTGATGTGTTTATATTTACCCTTTATCCTACTGTATGTTTCAGCATTTGACCCATAAAGTGTTGTGTCCAGTTCTGAGATTACACTCATTCTTAATGATGATCATAGCGCATTCACCTGAAACACACAAACGTGTGTACACGTCTTTTTGGACAGTGTAATATATTTGAACTAGATGCAGTGTTTACAGTATGTGTGTGTATGGTATGAAATGGTAAGTGCTTTGACAAAATCACATGTAAGGGAGTTAATGCAGTGTGTATCACATTGCTCCCTATTTGAAAACATTACAGTCAAGAACAGACTGATTTAAAGTAAATAAAAGGACAAAGTCACATGCATTGATTAAGAACATTCTATGACAAATTGATAAGATGTTAGCTTAATTCGCTCAATCAATGCATTGACACGCGGTGTTGATTGGCTGATATCTGAGCGACACCCGATTGTTGGTAAGAATGCCTTCTCGCAGACCGGGACAGACTGGCACGTTTGTGGGTCAACGAGATTGACTGACAAGTGGCCACGCTGTTCGACTTGTACAGGTTGGGTTTGTACGTGCGCGGGCAAGCTGTGCGGACTGCATTTAGCAAATTTCGATCATCTTTACAAAGTCTCTTTGATATTAGTCATCTTTCCCCTTCGAGATATGGTAAAATAGACGCGATTACATAATGTTTATTAATCCACAACAGAATCGTTGTCGCACGGGGATATTTTGATCTAATATTATCATTTAGATACAGAAAATGTCCCGGCGTACTAGTAGCCAAACGAAGCTACGTTGTTACTGGAAGAAACTAAAGACGTTTGTGAAGGTAATGTGAATTTAATTGAACTCTGTTGTAGTTTGCCAACTACTAGTCAACAAACTAAATGTAATTTATTTAATAGCATAACTTTAGCACTGTATCCTATTCAACAACTGGTGGCTAGTATGACTGAACAGGCCAAACAAGGCAGTTTAGCTGCTTTATTTTTAAGAAGTAAACCTTGTACTATTTAAAGCTCTTTCACTACTTCCTAAAGCAGCAACAACGCACTCATTCACAGTTTTGTGCAGTAGTTATCTTGTTTGAATTCTAAAATTAATGGCAAACGCGTGCCTTTTTTTCCTTATAAGCGTCCACAATCTGACACTTAACCAAGTATTAGAACATATTCGTTGTAGGGCTTAATGTAAACAATAAACAGTTCAACAACAGTTAAAGGGAGAGTTTTGTACACTTGTAATGGGCACTTCCACTGAAAATGCTTAGACTAACGCTCATGCAACTGAGTAGCATAAATATAATTTTGCATGCTGATTGTTGATATTCACGAAAACTGCAACATTTAAACATTACAATTTCTGCTTGGCCTTAGCATTCCTCAATGACAAATTAAAATGGTTCAAAGATAAACCAAGTATATATTTTTAACTGTTCTAGCGCTAATCCATTAATGACATAACTGACTGACTGAAACCCTGACCACAGCCGACCCTGTGTGTCACCATCATCAGTGTTCTTGGGGTCAACTCATCTTCTGCGTCTGTTATTTGTGTTTAAAGATGCGGAGGAGTGTACCTTTTAAGACAGAATGCAAAAGACTGAATGTTTGGTGGCAGGATAGTCTAGTGGTCTAGGTGTTGAACTCCCAGCCAGAAGATTGTGGGTTCTAGCCCCAGACTTGTACTACCTGTTAGCATCCTTGAGCAAGATGCCTAACCCCTATCTGCTCCTTGTAATAGCAGCATGTAATTGTAAGTCGCTTTGGATAAAAGTGTCTGCTTAGTGACCTAATTGTAATATTTATCTTTTATTTTTGACTTTTTTGTATTGGTAAGTATTGCAACATTTCCTCTGTAACTTTCCCTCCGTTTGCAACACAGACACTCTCTCTTCAGCGGCAGATGATGGAGAACCTCATCATCGCTAAAGCAAGGCAGGATGCTGTATCCTTTTAAGTGGAATGTTGATTTAGTGTTGAGGATTTTCTTCATGACAGGGGTGTAATGTTTACCTGAGGTTGTGGCGATAACATTATGATTTATATCGAGGGTTAGATATGCCAAATGACGGCCAGTATGAATGCTTTGTTTGTTTGTTTTTCCTCAATGTTTTTTCTACTGTTAGCTCCACAGAAAGATGGAAGAGAGGAGACTTAGGCTGCAAGAAGAGGCTAATAGGTACATACAGGATTGAGTTTACATGCACGCTAATATTCCACTGTTCAGAATTACAATATTATAAATCTTAATATGGCTCATGTAAGAGTTTTCTGTTTGGATTTCTCAGCGACAGCGACTTGAAAGGTATTGAGCCACTAAAGAATGTTATGTGAGATTTGATTATGTTGGGATACCAGTAAACAGCTAGATTGTTAGCCTTTCTACTCCATTGCATATAAGCAGTTGACTAATAAATCCGTTGACAGTCGGTCCGTAATGAGGGGTAGTAGTAGACTCATGTCGGACTCGCTAGCACCAGTTTATTTACATGTCCCTCTATGGCAGCTCTCCCCAAAGTCTCCTCACCCAGCAGAAAATGACTGGAATGAGAATCAAGACCCTTAAAATCCAGTTGGACGCCGCTTTTGTTGCTGTGCCTGTTGTTCAGATCAGACGTTCGTATGCCTTTTTAACCAAGGGGGATCTTGTTTTGTGTGGCAGGAGGTTTGCTTCATCGGGGGCGGAGACGGCTGAAGACCAGGAGCAGCGTTTCCTCTACACCAACGTCCTGGAGTACGAACAAGACCACGTGGGTTTGATTCACTTTCTGCAAATCTACCAGAGTACCGCTAAATGCAGGTGGTACAGGGAAGGGTGTATTGTTGAGTGTACCTGAACCAGTGTTGGCTCACAATAAATGTAACCGTGTTATGCAGCGGTTGCGTTAGACTTTACTGTTGTCTGTCATTTTGACTCGTATTAGGCAGGGTAGTCTGGTGGTCTGCGTGTTGGACTCCCAGCCGTAAGTTTGTGGGTTCGAGCCCCAGAGTTGGCCTACCTGTAAGCATCCTTGAGCAAGATGTCTAACCCCTACCTGCTTGCTCCATGTAATAGCAGTGTGTAATTGTAATATTAGCTTTTCTACATTAGCTGCCGCTGGCTGATCAACGTTATCAGTATTCCCTGTCCTTCCCCCTCCAGTGTATCAATCCCTATTTTTTTTTTCACCTCGTTTATCAACGGCACTTCGGACACTCGGCTGCCATGACATTTTGCAATGGTATGTACTGTGTAGTGATATAGCCTGCCAATGTGATGGCTAAAGCCAGCTAGACAACGAGGTCATGCATGGGAGATCCAAGACAAGACTAGACGGCAGCTATTTTATTTACACACTCGCCACCAACTGGACAGGGGTGGGAATTACTTAAAGTTACGGTAGATTGCCAGTGTTCTAATCTCTCAAAATGACGGACAGCCTTCAGATTTTTCTCACCGTTAAAAATATTCGGTTAACGTGACCTCTGATGTTTTGTAGTCAGGTTACATTTTGATTTATCACTAAACTTGACATTTTTATTTTTATTTTGTTGATACAAATAGCTACTTTCCGTATGGAGTAACTTTGTACTGTATCAAGTTACTTTTAAAATATGGTTACGTTATTTTGTTGTAACTAGTGGGTGTGTGATTCCTGTAGGACTGGCCGAAACATTGGAAAGCCAGCCTGAGGCAGAATCCTGATGATGTTACTTTGGTTTCAGGCCTCGTCTCATACCTACTCAGGTACTGTAACTGCAGCTGTGTAAAATGTTACCTGTACTATTGGTTATGTCAACAGATAATTTACCAGATGCATTTATCCAAAGCGACTTACAATTACATTACTATTAGATGGAGCAGGTAGGGGTTAGGCATCTTGCTCGAGGATGCTTACAGGTAGGCTCTGAGGCTCGAACCCACGACCTTCCGGCTGGGAGTCCAACACCTAGACCACTAGACTATCCTGCCCCCTCGACATTTATCAAATTCATTACACGAGTTAGCAGTAATCCAATAGTGATCTGTTTGGCTCCTAACACTGTAGCACACTGTAACACTTTGCGGCATTTCTGCCAAGTTAGAACAGGTTATTCGGAACGTATTAACATAATGTTTAACTTTATATAACTAAATATTTTGCTAACTAAATTATCATCCTCAGCAAGTCACAGGACATAATCCAAGGGTCAACTCTTGTTTGGGTTGTATCACATCAATACAAGAGCAGATACAATGTTTCTGTATGAACCTGTTGTCTTGCTCCTAATCATTAAAAGTAAAAATGAAAGAGAATGTCACTACATATTTTCCTGTGCTGCATGAAATCAATAGAAGAGTGTGTGTGTGTGTGTGTGTGTGTTCGTTTTACCTGTCATCTGTATGTTGTTTCCCCAGCTGTGTGGACCATCCTGTTGTGAAGCTGTTGAGAAAGCACCAGTACCGGGTTTATAACCAGCTCTACCCCATCGTCAGTAAAGGTCTAGCACCCAGTTCTGCTCTAAACCTTAGACCGTCGCAAAGCGCACAGAGCTTGCTTCAGCCAGGTATGACTGCAGCTGAATGACACCAGCTTTGCACTGTTCTCTACCCTTCCCCCTACAGCCACAGACACTTTCTTTTACAGTTCATTGACAGTTTCAAAATATAAATGGCAGAAAGTTGAGGTTCTGGGTGTGCATTCTCTCTATCTCTATCTATCTATCTATCTAAATAAAATAATTAGAATGTGACAATAAATATTCGATTGTGGGAAAGAAAAAAAAAGAAAAGAAAAAAGAAGCAACCCTACCATGGCTGCTTTAATTGATTGAAAATTAAATGTAGGTCAATCTGAAATGAGCTAATAATTTAGCAACCCTGTGGTAATGATGGCAGAGTTCATAACCCAACTCAGCCGCAGAGAGAGTGATTTGCACTCCAAGCAATCTAAAAAGCCCAGTTTAGAAATACTTTTGATTTTGGTCAGTAGACGGAAAAATTTTGGAACCTCAAAACGTTACAGTTAACCTACCATTTCACCACTAGCAACCTGAGGGCACATCTCAAAAATATTACCTCACCTGTATAAAAAATGTGGCTATCGAATAACACATTAATTATGAATAATTTATTTGATCTCGCTCCAAGAGACAGCGCATTCTTTAAATGAAGTTTTACGGACGATATTTTATGTTTATTAGATCTTTTAAAAGATCTAAAAGATGTTTATGTGGAAATAAATATAGCTATACAAGTAGGTATGTCTCATTGTATTGGTTTGCCCTATTATGGATAAAATGGATATTTGTATGGTTCAAACCGATTATTTTTATGAAAGAATATTCAAACCTCATTTTTGGCCAGTTGTGACAGCCTAATCTCCGTACAGACTTCCAGAAGAACCCGACCCGACATGTCTGCCCTGGGATTGGGGAGAGTTTCAGCTCCGATCCTTCCCTGTCTCCCTCGCCATCCCATGAACTCAACCCCAGCAAGCCAGAGGAGAGAGTGCAGCCTTGCACGCCTTTCACAGGGGAGCGGGAGAACTCTTTTGAGGACTTGGAGCAGTTCCTCACTCAACTGGATTGGGCTCCGGCCCACGGCAACGAGTCCGAGATGGACTCGAATGTGACCTTTGAACCCTCGCTGCAGGGGGACGAGAGAGACGTCAAGGAGCAGGAGGCCAGGGCACTAAAGGAACACCTCAAGTCCATCGTCAAAGACATTCACATTGCCATTGGTGGGTGTGTTTGATTGCATATACTTAACAGGCAAGTTTGTTAATTGTTAACTGTTTTTAGCAAGTTGCTAAGAGTTGTGTGATTGTGTGTTTCAGATCAGTTGCTGTCTCTCTGTTTGTTGTCATTTGAGTGTCTGAACACAGCCACTTCTAAGGACCTGTGTGTCACCAGCATAGAAGAAGCCTTCTTTACGCCCCTCTGGGGGCCCCTGCTGGCTTTGTTTAGGTATACATCTCAAACTCTGTCTCATGCTATCAGAGGTGGAAAAGTACTATTTCAATTACAGGGACTAATAATTAAAATCACCTGGTTAAATGAACAAACAGAAGGAAAACCTGGCAGGACTTTCACTCTCTGAAGTCGGGACTTTTCCACCTCTGATTGGAATCTCTGAGGACTTTAGGGGAACGAACTTGTCAGTCAAGAATAGCACACATTGCACAAATGATGTAATGGTCAATTCCATTTGCTTGTTTTTATACCCTCTTGGTTCAAATTAACACTTGACATTGTAGCCTTCATTGCTCACAGCCTTAGATATTTCTGCGAATTATGCAAAGACTCTCAAATATGAAAACAACAAGACAGGTGGGCGGTGTTTATGTTGCATGGCATTATGGGAGATATTTGGTTTTGTAGTGAACAGATTTCATTGTTCACTAAGAGGGTGCCCTGTAATGAACATGCATTGTTTATGGATTGGACCAACATCTGGAACTGAAATTGCCTGTCTGATGGTTGGACAGAAGAGTGATGATGAATGCTACAAATATGGCTCTAGATTTATTAGATCAACATTTATATAATTGCAGGTGAAATAAACTATAAACTATTTAATTGTGGGCAACTGACTACATATCTTCTAATGACCACTGTGTGGCAGTGGTGGTCTGCATGCCTGATTGTCATAGCACCCAAATTGAACAATATGTGATATGAAGTGAAGTGATATGTGCTAAATAATATTTCCATGGCATTTCAATTCTGTAAATGTCATGCCTTTATGTGTGGGGTTCAGGCATGTGCACAGAGGGAGAGAGCTGGCCTTTGAATGCAGCATGAGGCGCTACCATGATGCTTCACCTGGAGATTTGGGTGTCCCGCTCAAGCTCTTCCCCAAGGACCCTGGCACAACACCGGGTTCCTACCCCTACGAGTCTGCGGTGCAGGAGTTGAAACTTCTGTGTAAAGACTTCTGTCCGCAGAGAAAACTGGAGTGTATTGGTCAGTCTGTTTTCCCCCCCTCAAAACTAGGTTTGAAGGTTCTTATTAACTATATAACTGACCCTTTCAAAGGGAAGGTGAACACTTTGGTGTATTGGTGTGTATTGTACAAAATGAAAGAGACATTAAATAATCAGAAGTAACACCAATTAGCTATTTGAACAAATGTTGGCGTTATGGCTTGTATAACACGTCTGCATATTAGTATTGTGTTCCGTTATAGTCGAAGTAATATGAGTACATAATGCAAGTTGATGAGTAAAATGTTAACTCAACATTGTCCAGGTCTGTCAATCGACATTGGTTACATGTAATGTTTGTGTGTTGCAGTTCGAACACTTCGTATGATCTGCGCCTGTGCCGAAGACTACAGAAGTCTCCACGAATTAGACGCCCTGCACAGAACGGACGCAATGTAAGTATGATGTCATGGACTACGTTTATGTCTTCAGCCTCTTGTCTGTTAATGGCTGGCTATGTTACGTTTTGCTATGGGCATCTTAGTTTGACCATGCACAGAAGTGGGAATAATGGCCCTCATTTATCAAATGACGTCTGTAGAATTGTAGGAACTTCTCCTGACCTGATTTACTAAGGCGTAGCACAGCAGCAAACTCCACTGAGCTTCGAGCGCATTTGAGAAATTAGCTCCAACTATGTAAATGAGAGCATGTCCAAACGGTCCTTTTTAACATTATTATTATATTTATTTTTGTGTTGGGTGTTTAGTCCCTAGTTATACAATGTATAGCGTTTTGCAGATGAGTTGAACAGTTGAGATCTCGCTTTGGTTCAGCAGGCGTGAAAGCTGCGTGTGAGAATGAATCTGTGTGGGAGGGGTTGGGGTGATGTTTGTTTACCTACATGTGCTGCCATCTACGGGGCTTCCGGCACTGTGCCGGAATTCTGGCGTGTGCCCGTTTTAGATTAGAGAAAAGATAATTAGTGCGTGTTTTTGTTTTGTGTCTTTCTGAAATGGGTCGCAATATGCGCCACAGCCGTTATCCATCAGACATGAAGCCTAGACCTACAGCTTGCTAGGCTATGGCTTGGCGTCACTTCGCACCGCCTTTTCTTTTCCAAATCGTTTTACGCGTGTGTCAAGTGTCAATTTATTTGTACAGTTCTACTTGTACGTAGCTGTGAGCCAAGTGCTGAGCTAATGGCGATCGCTAATATAAAAAAAGTCTCTAAACTTTTAAACAAAAGCTTAGAATAGTAGATAAGGAGAGACCTATACCGGAGTACCAGAAAAAAGGGCAGAAGAGGATATTTCATAGCATTTCACATTTCATGGGTGATTCTACAATTAGGGAAATTCTAAGATCTTCAAAAAAAATATATTTCTGTTCCTACAGGTTATTGAATAGGCTAGTACCAAACTGTTTAACAAATTTTTTTTTTTTTTTTTTTTTAATTGAAAACATTTTTCAATTAGCCTAATTTATTTAGGCATATTTCGTGAACCCCTTTTTCCTCTATTCTTTCTTGTAACCCCCAAACACATTTTGGGCACAGACATTTTACTTGCTTTAAGCCCTGCATCTAGTGGTCAAACAAGGAATCCCCCGTGTTAGGTAGTGCAAATTTCAATTTCAGATGAAGCCATTTCCCTCCCCCACATATGTGCAGTATGCGTCGTTCAGCCAGACGTGTGTAAAGAAGGCACTGCACAAGCACAAATTTCCTGTTTACTATTCCACCTGGCTGTCTTTTCAGGAAAAAGTACAGTCATCATGCTCATCAAATTTATGTAGTATATGGAACAATGCAACTGTACAAGATGTGTGCAGATTTAGTTGTCACTGCACGTTGGAAGCCGCCACGCGACATGGGTAGTAAACATCATCATTAGACCCACCTCGGAACATCTCCAGCTAACTACAGTGCTTCTTTAAACTCCACACAGACAGACGCACAATCGCTCCCCCCAGAGTCCTCAAAATTCCCTCCTAGGGTTCCTGCCTCCGCAGTCTCCCTGTCGTGTCTCATCAGGGCTCTGCTAGGCTGGGCGCAGCAGGAGGCTGGCCGAGGTCCCCTCTTCCTGGCCAGGCCTGAATCTGGGTCGTCCTGTCTGTGTTTGGAGCACGCCCGGGGTCCCGCAAGGTTTGCCAGCTGGGTCATGAAGGTCAGACACAGGTTTTGATGGGGAACTGAACCCAAATTAATTACCGAAGCTGTGCTTTGTCTTCGTGAAATGGTCCAACCATTCAAACACATTAGCTGGAATCTAAACTCATTTGTCACCAGCATTTAATAGACTCCTGCTTACACACATGCACTGTGTGTGTACGTGCACTACAGAGGCTGAGTCGTCACTTTCCCCTCTTTCCTCTCCCCTAACTAATATTTTTGGAGGAGCGTTCAGGCCAGTGTCTTCTGTTCCATATCTGTCTCCTCGTGTTGGACAGTGTATAAGTGATCAGAGGTAATGGGCCAGACGAGCCGACCGCCCAGCACCCCTTGACACAAGACATTACTCCCAAAAACTTAAGAGAAAAAAAAGGGGGGGGGGGGGGAGAGAGATAGTTCTTCACTGAGATTGAGGTTTCTCTCCCGTGAGCCATTATATTTGTTACCTGGGATTAAATTTATGATTTTGATTCCTTACGAGCTCATTGGTCAAGACACAGTGAAATACAGTATTGCTCACGTCTCCATCCTGTGTGGGTTTCTAATGTAGTAATCGGTTCTACCGGATTCATTTAAAAAAAAAAAAAAAAAAAGTATTTTATATCCAATAGATTTTCCCTGAGGGCCTCTAGATATTATCCTTCCCTCTGCAGCCTGAACGATTTATCAGATTCGTTGGGTACCCAGCCCTGTTTGTGGATGTTCCTTGTAGAAGTGAGGTCCATGGGCTTGTTAGAATTGACACAGGCAGCCTCAGACGGTCATGCCGTTTATGTGGGTTGCCGTACTTTCCCATGATGCTTCACTTCACCTACCTTGACAATCTCCTCAGACTGACAGAGCCACAGGGTAGAGAAGCCAAAAAAAAGTTTCAAACCACTGGTTTAGTCTATGGGCTACATAGATCACAGCAAGAATACGTAAACATACCGATACGTTTTCAGCCAGTAGGAGGAAGACAGTCAGGAAACCTCGTCAGTGCCGGTAATTTCCACATCACGTTGCTTCAACAGGAGGAACACACAAGCGAGTGAAATTAAATGCAGTTTTTAAATTTTAAAGTGAGCAAAAAAGCCTTCATATATTTTGGCAGGTGACAATTGCGCACAAATATTACATTTGTTGTTAGGAAGTTGTAAATTGCTGTGTTGTTATCATAGAACTATAGTTTGTACTGCATGTTCTCCCAACAGTAATAAAGGACAGAGGAGTTCGGAGGAGTTCCTCTGTCTTCCTTGGCAACATTTTGCCATTTCTACCGATTTAAAAACAAATAAAAAATTGTATATAGTGCCACCTTTCGTTCGGAGAATATCGCTACAGCACCTAGTTCAGGTTGCGTGTAGTATGTATTGCTCAATGGTCATGCCTCGTCCGCAGAGGTACACACACCACCCAATACGCCGAATATGTTCTAGCCTTAACGCTTCGTGTCGGAGTGTCATAAATATACACTACATAGTACATGAATATGACCCTTACACTTAAAAAGTTCATTCATGCCAACTACTTTTAATAAAATACATTTGTTGGATCATAGCATTTGTGTTTTATTGCTGTTTAAAAGTAAACTATTATATGGCTATTTAAAACATATGTCCGGTAGTTATTCTATATGGACGGAAATCTGGAATATTATATGGGTGAAGCCTAATGTTACTCTGACAATACAGTGTAAGAGAAAAATTACCAGGCATACCTGGTTTACAGCTTTTTAAAGGGATTGCACCCTTTCAGATACCAACCTAATATTTACTAAATAGTGAGTCGGAATTGCACATACCTACCCACAACTAGGTGTTATGGAGTGACTTTAAGATGAAACTTCTGTAATATTTGACAGGAGTCTTATTTTAGTAAGGCCTGGGGGGTAATTTTATGGATGCGAGTTTAGTCTCTTGTTTATGTTTTGATGGCGAGTTGCAGACTGTTTCGCATGTGGCTACTTTTCTTAGGTTATCTAAGTAGAGGTTGGGTTTCTGTGCAAGGAAACGGAAAGCTCTGGTCATTGCCTGAATATTGCCAGAATAAATGTTATGAGCCGATATCAGTATTCATCACTTTTTCACATTTGTTGGAATGTGGAAAAGCCAGTTCCGTGCAAGGAAATTGTTTTTGTGTGTGTGTGTTCTTTCTTTTTGAGGGTACAGGTTGTGATTGTGTGTGAGGTCCTCTTGTTACACAAGCTTGTGTTCACAAATCCTCCAACCTGCTAGCTGGCATATTGTGTTGCATGAGGCCAGGTCATTTTCAGGCCAACAGTACAGTCTTCTCACGCGAACTAGCAGGCCAGCGGTCGGGCCTTCGTGTGACGCTAGTATACAAATGGTCCTCTCTACACCCGGGGAGAATGCTATCAGGTTGTTATCATCTGTAGGGTCTTAGTCAGTCCTCCCAACTGTCGCTGTATCAATTCCATCTATGAACACGCATCCCTTTTTAGATCTGTGTTTGATTTAGTTTCCTGTGAGACCCCTGGGGACAGCCATGTCATCAAGCCCTGTAAAGGTCTACATTTCAGCTGCTCTGCTTATTTTATACCCAGTTTCATTATTTATTTTAGCCCAACATATTTCAACCAGTCCTGTTAAGTCCTCTGTTTAATTTCTGTGTTCAGTGTGGTCTATTAAAGCCCTTCTAGACTGGACTGCACTCCTCGATTCATAGCTGTAGGGGGAGGGGTTGAGAAGTGCCTTTTGACCTTTTAGGAGAGGAGTAGAGGGGTGCGCGCCGCTGCGCAGTACTGGGGTGCGGGAGAGGCTCTGAGTTTCAAACCAAAACATTTGTGCAACTCTTGCTTCAGCCACAAGGGGCATTCCTCAGACGAACTGAAGAGTGTACCCTTTTAACACTCTCCTCCTGTCCCTGGCCTGACAGAGGCGCCGATGATTTGCTACCCATCCTCTCATACGTGGCTCTGAGAAGCGAGTGTCCTCAGCTGGTTTCTGAGTGTGCGGCCTTGGAAGAGTTCATTCATGAAGGGTAAGTCTTTAGAAAAAGGAAGAAAATGTTTTTTTTTAAAGATGCATGCTGCTTCTGCTGTATTTCTCACTAATTGTCAAGGAGAATTTAGTTTTTATTTTTTTATTTGAACACATTCTCAGCACTGCTTTTGTGTGATCTTTGTCACTGTTTCCTCTATGAAGACTACACATACACACTGTAAAAAGATGGAAGTGGAAAGTGTTGCCAGCACATGACCCCGCTGCCACAATTACATGGTTGAATGTATGTTGCAGAATTCTGACGTGTGTGTCACAGGACACGCCGGAAGTGTCATTGCGTGTGAATGCCGGCCACTACTCGCTGTCGTTAAAAGGTTGTTAAAAGGTTGTTAAAAGCATGGTACATTGGCCAAGGAATTCTTGGTTACTGGGGATCTGGTTTTCCCCTCCCTATAAAAACACAAATAAAGTCCCTTCCAGTGTTTATCCAGCTCTGCGGTCCGAAGGTTCTACATGAAGGTTGGAGGCAGAACCTCAGAGACTGGGAGGGTTAGAGTTGGTTGATTGGTGGAATGAGTTGTCTTTACTTGGGGAATATTTTTTCCAATTTCTTTGCAGGCATGCAGCCTCCTGACCACAGCCCTCCCTGTTGTTGAGTGATAAACAAGCCATTATCTTTCTTTTTCATTTCTCTCTCTCCCTCTCTCGCCATCCCTCCCTTCATATCAGCCGCCCACCACTGGCTCCTGGCTCTGGCCTCTATCGTGTCTTGCTCTCGTTAACGAAGGTCGCTCAGAGTTGATGTTTTCTCCAGCCCCCATCTGTCTCTCTTGCTGAGCACTTTCACTCTCACTGAGCACAGCAGGGATAGACCCTAATGTTTTATTTTTGGTGGCCCACATGTAAACTTATGGAAAAAAACAATTCAGAAAATGCAGTTTAGGGTTATCGCAGCAGCCATAATCAAGTTGACAAAAAGGACAGCAACTATGTTTTCACAAACGAAGTGAAAGGTTGACGTTTGCAATGAAATTGGGTTGTTTTGCAAAATGAGTCCCTTACTTTTAATTGCTGTGTTAACTGTTTTAAGAGCTTTTTTTTTTATTTTTTTTATCAATATTCAATATAAGGATTTTTCCTTAACTGCTGCCACATTTTATTTATGATGTGCATCAAGTTAAAACAATTTATCAATAGCGACTAAGTATTGATTGATGACTGGAAAAACGGTACTGTTTCATTGCTTCTGCAGATTTGGCTGTGCTTATAATTAGCCGTTTACTGTGTTGCTATAGACGCACAATACAGACTGATCATCCTGCAGTGTCCTTAGTTAAGGTGTGAGCTAGAGGTTGTATGAGTTTTCCAACATGAATGGACAGGAACCCAAATTTGTGACTCAGTCATGAAACCATTGACTAGACTGTGTTCAATGTATGACTGATCGGTGTAGCTTTCTATCAGCCCCGCTTGTCAAAATTGACTGTTGGTTATTTTCCAGCCTAGTTAATGATTAACCTTCACTTCACCTTCTGCTGCTGCTGTTGTCTGGGCTGTCTAACAATCTGTCTGTTTTCCAGCTATCTGATTGGAGAGGAAGGCTACTGTCTAACCTCTATGCAGAGTGCTCTGGCGTACATTGAGTCGCTCCATCCCCGCACAGCCAAGCTCACCTGACACTGGTAAAGAAATCGCCACACTGAATTTAGACTTTACAATATGCTAACTCTTTTTTTCAACAAGATAATATTACCAAGTGTGCCCTATTTGGTCCAGTGGCAGTAACATTATTAAAAAATGATAACTGAGCAATCAGCCAAATGTCATAATGTGGACCTCGAAGCTCATTGAGATCTAACCAAACCATGTGGCGAAAAGGCATTGGAGTTTGAAGTGGGAGAACAGGTTCATTAATGTCAACTCATGTCCTGGGGTTAGAACTACAGGGTAGATAAGTGCATTTGCCACTAGTACTGACCTAAGACGGCCAGTTTGTATAAATGACCAGAGAGAGCAGGACAACGTTAAGTAGACCACCTCAGGCTGAGACTAGACTACAAGGCGACAGGGGCCCAAAGCAGCGTTCTGACTCAGCCAACCACCACAACGGGGACTGTATGTTGACAACATGTGACATCCTCAACTGGCCTTCTCCCAAATCTCCCTGTGACAAAACGATTCCACATCAGTTGAGCATTTGGCCTAGTGGTGAGCCAAACCCCCTAAGACCTGTCACTCGGATGCTCGCGTGTGAGGCTGAGATGACAGAACTCGCCGTTGTTGTACTGCAATAACTGATCTATCTGAGCACAGGGAAGCAACTGTCGCACATATGATTTCACAAGTTGTTAGATATTAACTAAGCTGAATTTCTCTGCAGTTTGTGAAAGCTTCTTTTAAATCACTGGATTACTGCAGTAATTTAAATAAATAGCCTATAACTTAAATAAATATAAAAAATAAATGTGATCTTAATAAAAGATCACATTTAAAGAAACTAGTAAAACTCAAACACTTATGTTTTAATTGATCTCAAACTATCACAACCTTTTAATAAACTGCAATGTTTTCTATAGCAGTTGATCAGACTAGGGTTTATTTTATACCATTTTTACTTGCAGATCTGATCGAGTTGACATTTATGGGATTCTCCACGATGAGGATGGAGGTGGAGCCAATAGTTGTCAAAGTCATTTGCAGCGGATTGGACCACCTTCAACCAATCGGAACATTACCTATGTGGTGGTGATTTTCCGATACAGGCCCTTATTGCTGTTTGCATCAACTGAACTGATAGTTCTTTTACCTGGTCCCAAACGGTTTGGGATGGAGTGTTGTGATGCAGAACGGAACAAATTGTGAAGCTCCCAATATCAGGATGGTCTCACGAGGTTAGCATGAATTTTCATGATAATCCTTTGGTGATGCTAAATCAGTGTTTTGTAGCGAACTAATGCCCACAATCGGTCCTGAATATTCACTGCACTGCAGACTGGAAAGAGAACCTTCCTGCATTACATAAATATTATATTTAGGACCACACTATACCAAACCATTTCATAATGAGCTAAAATGTGAACAGGTCGAACCAAAGTTTCTAACTGATCACACAGTTGAACTGAGGTGCTTCCTCGAGTAAAAACAAGACATTGATTTGAGCCGGGCGTTAATTTGAGCCGAGTTAATTTGCCCGACACTCTTTGCTTGCATTCTGCCCATGTAGGTTTTAAAACGGTGGCGGTAGGGGATGGTTTGAGCCTAGGAGAGCTGTAGTGGGGGGGAGTACTCTGGGAGTTTAAACCCAAACTCCAAGACTCCCAGTGTGTATAGAATCAGCCCATTTAAAAAAATTTAAATAAATGCACAGCATCACAAATATTTTGTGAAAGCCACGCATAGTGTGCAGAGATAATAGCCCAGATGGAGCTATAATAATGTCTGCCAGTATAAATGAGCAAACTGACTAATATGGCCGCCGAGTGGTCTCCGTTCTGACTATGTTTAGTATTTGGTGTAAACCCAGAACCCGGTGTGCGACCTGGCTACAAATGTGAAAATTAATGGAAGAGGTCTATTTTAGTTCTTTGACACCTGGCCAGTGTGTACACACTATGTAAACACTTCACCTCAAGGGAACCTTGCTATGAAAAGGGGGGAAACTATGTATTTTTGCTCCAAAGCATTTTTTTAAAAATGACGATTATTTGCATTTTAAAAAAAATTTAACATTTCAGGTGGTTAACTCTTGTGGAAGTGGCAGTTGAACAGATGTAATGAAGGCAAATGTAACTTTCTCTCTTCCCATTTTAAGGTCATTTTATTCTGCTTAGCTTAAATGAAAGTTGCTATTTAATGTTTTATTTTGTATGGCACATAAATACGATGTGAAAAGATTATAGAGTAGTAATTGCCAGCTACTACCCACGTGATATGACGTTAATACAAAAATATGATGCTAGCTATAAATGTATTATGCTCTGACTGATGTACAGTATGCTATCTTAATAAAAAGGCCAGGAAGATGTAATTTTGCAGAGGATGAAACCACTACAGTGATGAAATTACATGAGGGGTGTTTGTTTTGTTTTTTTTTTGTTTTTTTTAAAGATATTTGGGTCATTGCTTTCAGAAACTTTCAATGTCATGTAGTTAGTTTAAGATGTTATGCTGTGTGTGGAGGATTACGATGTAAATGAATATGTGAGCGGGAGTGACATCAATAAAGAGAACTGAACATAATGGTTTATGAGATTTGTCTTCTCAGTAAGCCAATTCAGATGGTGACAACCTACAGTCAACTGTATCATTAGGACCTGTATTCTGCGCACCTATCATGACTATCAGTAACTGTCATTTTCATGTTAGTACATCCTTCATCTGATAGGCTTCTGTATGTGATAAGATTATGCTATAGTGGTCCCCCAGTTATAATAGAAGTTAATGGGGCAGCCAAACGTCATCTAGCATCAAAATCGCATTGTAAACGGACAATAATTTTGAGACTATAATTCTGTCGTCAAACTACCATAACATCCTGGTTTGTCAGGTGTATATAAAGATGCTATGTGGCCCCATAGTTCCACCAAGAAGTAAAGGCATTAGTGACTTCACTTCTTTGCAAAATGAAATTATGTCCCTCTGGGTGTCGGCTGCAGTTATTTTCATTCTGGTCTTCATCTACTGAACAAACCTACTCTGAACCAGTTACAGTATGAGATATAGTTACTCTCTGTGTGTGTGTGTGTGTGTCCTTCCCCAAACACGGGACACACCCTGAGAGCACTTTGCGTGACTTGAGCGCTCTGACTCAGTGTTCCTCTGACCTCAACTCTGGCGGCTGACACAACACAAACCTCTGGCGGTCCAACACAACTTGTGCAGCATCCAGGCTGCTGTTGGTAAATACAGAGTAATCTACCAGTGCGGCTGGTATACCTCGCAGTATGACTACCCACCGGCTTCTGCTGACACTGCCGTGTGTGCTTTGAGCCTGGTTATGTGAGATCTCTCTGCAGTCTCAAACTGATAGGTGGGACAATAAAAAGACCTGCTGTCTTTTTATTGACACATCATACACTTGCAGTATACGAGGTTACATGACAATATTATTTATATCTTCTGTGTTGTTGTACCCATGTTACAGCTTTCTCACCACCCTTAGTCAAATAAACACACTAAACACACAATCCTGCGAGTCCTGACTTTATAAAAGTAGAATGACACATTAATGAATCACTTCAGAATTATGAAATACAGTCTGGAATTATTTGGGATAGACTGCTGTGTGCAACTCAGCTACTTTGTGGGGCAGAATAGCCTAGTGTTTAGGGTGGTTCACTCCCACCCGGAAGGTCGTAGGTTTGATCCCAAACAAGCCTGGCCTGGCCCTCCTTAACAATAATATTTGAATGCTTCTTTGGAGCTGAACGAAGTTTGGCCCTATACTTCCAGGCAGGGATTTTGGAAAATGAATAATGTGTGAATAATTTATTTATTAAGCTAAATATATCAGTATATACCCCCTGATATCGTACTGAATGAATTATACTCATGGTTGTGCCATTTATTTATTTTCATTCAACAAGTCAAGTATGACATTTTATATACAATGGGTCACTTATGGCTTTAAATGTTGAGGTCTGCTGTTTATTTCTTTTAGATTCTCACTTTTCTGAATTCCTCTATTCCATCCGCCCTTCCTCTTATTCCTCCTCCTTGTGTGTGTGTATGTTTGTTTGTTATGGGAAGAGAGAGGCCATTGAAAACGGAGAGCCCCAGCATATTTCACCCTGCTGCTCATTGTAATTCGGCCTAATTGTCTGATCGACAACAAAAACTCACTGACAGCTTACAGTACGACTCCTTACAAGAGCAGTCCTTCTGTCAACTATATGCAGTTTTACTTTACTCTTGTCTTTTTGTCTTCTGCTTTAAGAGGTGCTAAATAAATAAGGCTGATTTGATCTTTATTGGCATGACAATTTGAATTCTTGTTGCAAATTTTAAAGGAAAAACAAACTCCTAAAATAAAGTTACACATTCCAGATTTTCTGTTTTCATCCTTGACTACCTTCCATTAGCGATCCAGTGCCTCTACATTATCAATGCAATTATAAATGTAACTGCACAAATGTATATATTTAATATCATTTAATTCATTTTATAAAAATGTCAGATTTTGTTTTTTTACTGTAAACAGGGCTACACAGACAGAGACCACCCTGGTTAGTTTAATTTCTCAATAAAAAAAAATACAGATTATTTTCAATTAAACTGTGTCCTTGCATCAGTACATGCTTTTATATAACAATAAACATGCAACAGTGACCCCTTTATCACCCTGACCCTGTTTTGGTTCATGTAAACATAATAGGAGTCAGATAAAGGGGCCAAAGGGGGGCCATGTTGTTTCCTGTGAATTGGACAGGGACACGCTACGGGATGTAAATGTGCCAAACCTCACCCCTGCCCTCGTGTCCCCATCAAATTACTCTCCAGATATTCAGTGGGTCAGTAATGTATACCGTACTAATAAAATCAAGTTGACTTGAAAAAACAACCTGTTTGGAATTCACAATTGAGCTAAATAAATCTTTTTTACTGTCTTTTTACCGTTTTGCTGTCTTGTCTATTGTAGTATGAAGAGAAGGGATCAATGTTCACCTCAATTTGGCTACAACAGACATAGCGTTCAAAGTACACTTGACAATAAAGGTAAACCGTATCTACAGAATAATAATGACATCTATAAATAAGACTAGTGCGTGATTTTGAGATGAATTATCTTTCTAGGAAAAACACAAATGCGACAATCCAAGAGCAGAGTGAACAATATAATACTATGAATAACAGACATCAGTAGACCAAGCAGAACAACAAGGTTCAAAAGGTTCTAGCAGAAAAGTAGCTTTGACGGGTTCCCATGGCGACATGGTAGAGCCGTGTGGAGGTTGTTCGCTTTACTCCAATAGAACTGATTTCAGGTCTGCGGGACAGTTGATGGTGAAGACAGTGTGAGACTCGCTTCGTCTCTCCAACAGGGCGGCGACAGCCTCGCCCAGGTCCAGGTGGTTCAGGAAGCCGGGGGACATTCGCTCCGGAGGGGCCACGCCTGCATTGATCTTCAACTGCCGCGGTTCAAGAATGGAGGGAGGAGCGACAGGGAGGGAAAGAATGGCAAAAATATCAATGCCAAGAGAGGAAATAAAGAAGGGAAAGGGCAGCAGAAGTGAACGAGGGTGAATGAAGGAGACCAGGAGATAATAAAAATGTTAAAAATATATGGCGGACGCTTTTATATCAAGGTTCATATACTGTACCTCGATATGCACACATATGTATACATGTATATAACATACTGTATACACGCACACAGTATGAAGTACTGCTATCTCCCACACCAACAGTATTTGGGGTACTGCTGCTGCCCACCAATGACAGTAAATCTCACCTGGTTGAGTTTGCAGGGCACATCTGGGTACTCCTCTCTTAGCACCTGGCAGAAGGCCAGGGTGCTGGCAGCGCCCACTGTGAGGAAGCCTGTTCCGGGCATCAACAGCTTCTCTCCGGCGCCGCCTGTGGGAGCGCAAACATCATTTACCAGAATGTGGTAACGTAGCTGTTATAACGGTCTTTGTTGTCAAGCCCAACCAGGTCGTGGGATCGTAGGAATGGGCCCCTGAGGGACATTCATTTACAGTAGCTTAGGCTGGAGTTAGGCCGGGCTCACCTGTGATGAAGGTGTAGGTGGAGTTCGAGGCGTCCTTCACCAGCGGGAAAAACGCCTTCCAGGACACAAATGTACTGAACAGCAGGGTGTCGATAACCTACGAATAGACCGCGACGGGCGGAAGCTCAAAAGGAGTATAGGAACTTAATTTAATAGTGTCCTGCTGCCCAAAAAGCTCATTCGATGTGACAACGACTGGAAAGTAGACCTGCTAAGCATAAACTACATTTTAGAACAAAAGATGTATCAAAACACAGCTCAAAGGGAGCTTGTTTCACTGGACAGACGATCCTCAGGGCTATCTGGGTTTATATACAGTAGATCCCATGAGGCATCTCCATGACTCCTTATTCCATTTTGTTACACCTGGTAGGGCAACTGACATTATGATCCATGTCATTGAATGCATGTGTGTGTGTGTGTGTGTTTACCCAGTGCAGCTCTTTGAGGGGTTGTGTGTGTGGCTGTCCCCCCTGCCACCAGCTGAAGCCTAGAGAGGAGACAATATCCGTCACTTTCCCTACCGCCTCCAGCAGCTCCTTCTTGGCTTGCTCTGCCCCCTCCTCCGACCCTGCAGGACACACACACACAGACACACACCCAAGAGGAACACACATAGCGAGGAGGCAATACTGTTAGATGTTTTATATTGATGTTTTTATCTATTCAGATCCAGTTGTAATATTATATTATTATTTGTGTGCAGACGTTGGCCTGGTGGTGTGATGGACGTTCTCACCAACATTCCCCACTATAGTGGTCAGGTTGTCTTTCATATTCGGAGACACAAACGATCGCAGGCGCTCCAGACGGCTGTTGTCTCTGGAGATGACGGCTACCTTGAATCCTATACATACGCGCGCGCGCGCGTACACACACACACACACACAGAGACATGCACACGCACAGTTGAAGAAACTCTCTGACAGGCACCTTTAATTAAACAGCTGATAGCGTCAGGAACAACACGCACACGTTGTAGACCACACACCTAAACACATTGGATTAATCACTTTCACATGAATATTTTGGACTTTATCCTAATGTTTTTTATCAAGGTCGGTGGTGAGATCAACGCAGACAACAGTTTACTAGCCTGCTTGAAACGTATAGTTTCTATCTATAGTATATAGTTTATAAACGTATAGTTTATATAGTTTATATTTTGGTATTATCCATGCGTAAATGCGGTGAGAATGGAACCGCATAGGCTACTGTCACGTTTTGAATTCTTTTTTTTAAAGTAACGTTAAGTTAATAAATGTTAAAAGTAGATGTGTTCGTTGCCTAATCTCTATGCAAGGTCTTCTTTAAAAATACGCTCTGTGCCCGCAGGCTGGAGATTAGTTGAAGACTTATTTTACCATGCCTCCAAATGGCCCATGCATCTTACCTTTATCGAGCAGTGCTTTAACTATTCCAGAGCCCACACTTCCTGCTCCTCCGAGAGCTAAAACAACCCTGTCCGAGTTTGGCATCATGAATATAAATCCACAAGGCTGTGAGGTTGAACAGAATACTGCTAATTGACGTGACTGAGGACGATTTAAGTAGCGCATCTCCTCAGTACCAGGCGCTTTTAAGTCATTTCTATGGGCACAGTTCCGCCCTCTTACCACTGTCACTCAAGCCACGCCTGCAGGTTTGAGAGAAGTCACTTCCCTCATCTGAATATTACCCTGCATGTGGTGTCAGAATAATCTGACAAATGATTTCCTGTCACTGGGAAAACTCACGTGAACGCCACTTGAAGTCTGAACAACAACTCTGAAAGTCGCGAGAACATTTTGGTACATGAGTTGAGGTTGGCCTGCATGTTCTCCACCTCAGACGACCTCTCACGCCTTCTTGCTGAGTACCGTCCAACTGCACCTGCAATAAAGTTTGAAGTTCACATCAAAAAGCTTTGTTCATCCTGATGTTCCAAAGCAGCCTCTTGACAACTAATGGACCACACCCGGACTAGCATCAGGAACAGCTGTTGATGATCATCAGACCCTGAACGACCTGGGTTTTTTATTTATTTATTATTTTGTAAATAGATTTATTGAAAATGGCCTCTTTATATTCAAGACAGCGTACACATTTTCCATTTCTTTTTTTGTATCTTAATATCATTGCACTTAGCAGCTGAGGTAGACAATGACACAACTCAATTATGACGTGTTTGTAGGCTATTTTCAACATCTGAACATACAAAAAATTAAACAAATGTTTTAGATTTCTAGATTTTACTATTTTGTTGGATTTTAAACAGGGCGACTGTTGTCATATATTTGGACAGTATATCTGTCACAATTAATGTATTGTAGTTGTACTGCATTGGTACAGTAATGCTACAGTAAATGTGCTTGTGGTTTATTGTGTTTTTAATGCATCTATAGCGAAAAAAACTTGCTCACTTTTCAGCAAAAGAGCCATTGAATTAGGCTACTCAAAAATGCTACAGTAAATGTACTTGATATTATGTGTGCATATAGATTGAGTAGTGATGAATCCAAAAATATGTTTAGCTTTTTCTACTTATGGGTTAATGTGTTTTTATAGAATCTATATAGAAAAAGCGTGCCAGCTTGTCACCATAACGGACTTAGTTTTATTTGTGCTAAATCCAAAAACATGTTGCTTTTTCTTCTAATGTTTTTTATGCATTTTATAGAATCTAAAATATAGCGATAGTAAAGCTTGCTCGCTTGTCACCATATAGGACTTTGTCACTGAATTAGGCTCTACTCCAAAACGCTACAGTACAAGTGCTTCATATGTAGCCTACACTTTATATGTACACTTACGGAAGAGGATTAGGGCCACTGGTGAAAAATGTATTGGAGTTCTGACTTTATTCTCAGAATTCTGACTTTATTCTCAGAATTCTGACTTTAAACTCAGAACTCCAATACATTTTTCACCATGGCCCTAATCCTCTGTGTGCAAAGTTTTGACTTCTGGTGAAATAAAAAACGCGTTAATTTTCTATTCATTGTTTAATGCGTTTTCATATCATGTTAAATATGACAAAGATGTGTCTTCCTTTAGAGAAATGTTGAAAATGAGAGAAATACATTTCCTAACTATCAGCTTTTATATGCTTCAACTGGACCTTCGGCAAAGTATATGTTATTGCCGACCCGTAGACCTAATGTTTAGAATATCGGCGCTGACTTGACCACGAAGATACGAATGACGGCTGGCTTCGAAATACAGTAGCCTACCTGCCAGAGTAGGCTACAAGACAGTAGTTAACCAATTGCACAGCGCCTAGACATATTACTGCTACAGCTGAATGAACAGTGTGACTGGGGGTATTGAGAGAGACAGTAGGAGGTAGGTTGTAACAGCCTACACTTGTCTGGTAGTGTAAAATTCCGTCGAGATAATTAGTTTATACCGCCATCTTGTGGACAGAAAATGTCATAATATCGAATTGCGTCAAAGATTGACCAGAACAATCAATAACGAGACTGTACGATCAACGTCATCAAACATGTTCCATAAATGTTGAATTCATTGTTTAGGGTTTCAAAATATATTTCCTTTGATTGCGACACCACAGACACACAATAAAGATGATTGTATTCTATGTCTATGGGCGGGACATCCGCCTCGTCCTGTTGATGTATTGTAAACCAAGCGCAACTCTGGTGTGGGGATTTTTCGATAGACACGTGACAATGTTTACTTTAATATCTGAAGTTTGACTGATTGTTCGCAATCAAACTGATCAGCGAATGTAGAACAATCGAAGATGGATTTTATACATTAATTTTCATATGGTTTCATAAGAGTCAGGTTAGTGTTGTATATTTCGTTAGTCATGAAATGTGATTACATTGAATCCCGACGTGAATGCTAATAACGTTTTAGCTATTGACCCTAACAATATCCGGTTAATTTATTTTTGAACCGGTAAACGTTTTATTGGATCGTTTACTAAAACAAACGATGTGTCAATATTGGTCAATGTTTTTTACGTATTAGCTTGCGGTCCAACGTCAACCGCGGATGCTAACCTGAACTAGCTTGGGTTTTGGTGAAACCATTGTCCAGGCCAGAACATTCACTTCCACTTTCGTTTTCAAATTTAAGAACGCATTGCATGTAAATATCTACAGGCAACCCTCTTGTAATGTTCTAGTAGTACAACGTATCAAGTTACAAAGCTTAAACTATCGGGACTCCACTATTGACGTTCGAGATTTTTAAGATTAGTCTCCTTCTCTGAATGACAGAGATGAGCACCCTGGACCAGAATAACGCACAGCTCCTGACCAGGTATGACGTTAGCTTGGAGAAGCTGATTGCTGGAGGGGGCTCCAGTCTGGTGTGTCAGGATGAGGAGCTATGGAGACTGGTGGAGGTGATGCTGATAGATGGAGACCCCCGGTATACACACTCCCTAGGCCTGGACCCACTAAAAGTCATGGAGGAGTCACTCAGAGCAACACACGCCACTGTTGGTGGAGCCAGGGCCAGAGGGGGCCTAAAGGGGCTGGTCAAGGCATTTGAGGTCTTGGAGCAAGCAGCCCTGAACCTGTACCTCAGCCCCTGGAGAGAGGAGTACAAAGTGGTCAAGGTTGGCTGCCTTTCAATATATATATTTTTTATTATTGTCATTTACATGACCTATTACGGACATAAAAGACAAAAGCTGTTGGCTGTAACGAAGAAAGACAGGAATTTGCAAGCACACATTTTCACACACATAAAGACATAGACCTACCGACCCACACATACTGTCTTTAGGTTAAATCTTTAGTTCAGTAATGTATCCTGTGTTAGTGATTTCTATTTTTTTCCCCCCAAAACGATAACAAAACATTTTTGTATTTTCTCTCAGATGTACTCGGGCATTGTCACCCACTACATCAAGCCAGTTCTGTCCATGCCGCAGATTCTGGGACTGTTTGGGCTGCTGGGATACCAGCCTTCTTATGGCAAAAACGAGGAGCTTGAGCGCGAGGCCTTGGGCGTCAATTTCACCGATCGCGACCATCTTCACCGCCTGTCCTGTGCTTTCTTCCTGGGGCGCTGTGAGTGTCACCTCCTGCTGTCGGCCCTGGGGAGGCACGCTGGCGACACAGACTGGGAGCTGACTCTTGTGAGCGAGCGACAGCGGGGACACGGCGTTCAGGTAAGGTCCATCAACTAACCAACAGATCTACAGTACAGTAAACATTTTCCTGTTAATATAAACGTTTAATAGAAAGGCACTATGCAGTGAAGTACAGTAGAATGGAAATATTATATAAATCTAATCTTGTTCCTACAGGTGTCTCTGGACAATACCAGGAAGACTCTGGAGGTTCACCATCTCCCAAAGCGTGACCTCCTGGTGATCTCTAGGATTGATGGTGAGCAGGACCTTGATCTGTACACCGCTGCCGAGGTCCCCAGCGGGCAGACAGAGATGGTCACCGACGATGAGGGTCCTCGGCCTTTGGCCCTTCACAGCAGTACAGCGTCCGCCGCTGTCAAACCTCACAGCGACGGTGTCACACCACCTTCGTCCCTATCCACCCCCCAGCCAGGAAAACCTGTGTGTGTCACTACGCTGAACCACCAGCTGATGGCGCCGCCGGGGTTCAGCAGCTCTGCAGCCGCTGCTAAATATGTTGGACGTCCTTATGAAGAGTACATGAAGCCGCAGCCTGACTCTCAACCACACAGTACAGCGCAGGCTCTGGGGGCTCCTTTACCATCTGATCCTGAACTCTTCTTCAGCTCTGTGCAGCATAATGGAGTATACCATCAGCCGGGCCTGAATTGCAACAGCTTGGCCTGTGATTTCTTGCAGAAATGCCAAACTAGCGACCGCGCTGTGGCAGCATCAGAGAAGTCGACAGATGCGTCTATTGGAGATGCGTTGGGACAGAGAGTGCTCAGTCTAAAAGAGGCAGGCAGGAGTGACCCCGCGTCACGAGCTAAGACCGCCATGGGAGCCCCAGTTCTGCCTGGGAACCCAGATTTAATGAGCCAAATCCAGCCAATCTCCTACCATGACTGCTGTGACCCTGCCCACCCAGACCCACACTATACCTGCCTCGATTGTTCTGTTTTCCATTCTAAAAGCTGCAAGGGTTTAAAATACTGCCACGAGTTTTACCATACGGTCAACGTCCTTCAAACTTGTACGTGTGGGAGGTTATGTTTAAGAAAGCCTCTCGTCTTGTGTAGATATTGTGGCACAGAATATTGCAGTCAGTGTTGGTACCGGAATCCTGTTGCATGTGCCTGTGGCCAAACATTTGACCAGTCATCCTCTGTGTAATTAGCACAGCACTACAGGTTGCACTGAGGCACAAAGGGAGACATCGCAGTGCCTTATATCTTCATTATGGAATCAAAATTTCTTGTAGCCAAAATCAAAAATTTTGCCTTACAATACTTTTAGTTAATACAAGTTCTTATTTTTCTATTTGGGTCCCCTTTTAGACCCAATATTTCATTTAATCGTCTTAAGTGGCCATATTTACCATGATCCACTTTTAAAGAGTTTAATGTTGGCATTTTTGGTTTGGGTTGAGGGAATGTTAACATTGAGGAAATAGAAACCTGGTTTTTCATTTTATTTCTGCCTGAAAAGTGGTCTTAATAAAATGCTTGAATGACACTTTTGCTATTTGTCATTTGTAGACATTTTAAGATAGCTGATATTATAATAATATTATTTAAAAACAACTGTCAGATTTTTATTTTATTACATTTACATGTTCCTAATGCAATCACACAAATGTGAACTAGTGATTCTGAAATTGATTCTGACTCTTGTTTGGCCTCAAATTGCATAAAGTGGAAGGTTTTCTATAGACTTGTGCTGACACAGGCTGAGGTAAGATTTTAACTCAGTATGTCCTAAGCAGTACAAGAGCTTTTTTTATTAGGTATTGTCTGACCTTTCCTCTTATGTTTAGCCAAACATCTCCTTATGGTTGGGTATACAATTACTATTCTGTTTAAATTTAGGATAAGATCTAGGATAGACTAGAGATATTATAAAATAGACAGGCCACTCGGCATCTTGGTAACGCCTGTGGGCAGTTATTTCGGGTTAACAAGACCAGGCCCCTATCTAAATGAATAAGGAGAGAGCCATAACTTTCAATGGTCATCGGGACATTAAAACTGCATGTATAGAATCACCAGTCAAATCTGATTTAAAAACTGCTTAAAGTTTGGTGACTTTACCCCAAAATAAGGTTTAAAACGTTTTTTTCTTATACTTCTATGCATGCGCGAGGTCAATGCAACCACACGATTGGCTTAATAGGTTTCCCTATCGTTATAAAGCAGACGATTGGTTCTTTGAGGGGGCGGGCGGGATATGTCCATACAACCGCCATCTTTGACGTTACGGACTTCCCCCATGAAGTTCTATGAAAGATTATTTTCGTGGTCTGTCTTCTCTCTCTGGTTAGGCCTTTGAAAGTAGCCAGCAGACGGCTATTTAAAAAAAAAAAGTCAGCAGATTGTTCCTGGGTATAGTGTCTTCATGTTGCAGACATTCCTACAGGTACCCCACAAAGCCTTCATGTTCACGAGGGAGTAGTCAACAGCAATGTGTGGCTACAACATATTTTAATGAAGGAAAAAAAAAAAAAACATTACAAACATGCATATCAACTTGGCTTATCTCTGTACCACCATTTGGGAAAACACACCATGTGCACCACACAGTGCTGAAGTATTTTGTAGTATTTTTGAAGTATAGAGAATATTTTGCTCAATGATCCTGTGTTTTGAAATCATACTAGTCTTGCAGTCACTGGAAACATACTGGTAGCCATTTTGGTTTCAAACAAAGGTAAATGTTTCTGGTGGACTTTGAGGTCTGTTGATGTCTTGATAGATGTCCAGAGTTTGCTTGCTGGAGACACGGTGTCTGCTACTCATTGTGTTCCTGCCAGTGGATGTTGATGAAGGTTTTGCTGTCCATGTGGTCGATGTAGAGAACTCCATCCAGATGGTCCACCTCGTGCTGAAGGATGCGAGCAGACCAGCCACTCGCCTGCCAAGAAACCGGTTCTCCTTTTTCATTCAGCCCTGCAACGGGACAACACCCAGAAACTTGTTAAATGTGCATTACAAGCAAAGGAGGAGTCAGAGATTCACCTCAATCTGGCCTACACTTGACCCTACGGGTCTAAAGATCTACTCAAGTGAGTGTTGGCCCGTAATATTTGAGAGGGGATGGGGAATCAGAGCTTATTGGTTTGATAAGACAAAAAGGAGTTAAATAGCTTAAACGGATTAATATCAATAGATATTTAAAGGGCGTAGAGCTTGTTTTGCTGCTGTGAAGGAAACTCAATTAATCAATAAAATTACACTTACCTGACACTTCCACAGACAGGTACCGTGGTACTGTGGCAGAAAACCCTGAGATGCTCTCACAGGCCTCCTGGAAAACCACTTGCCGTCCATCCAGGACTCTCAACTGGGGGTTGACAAAGACCCTCAGTGGCTGCTGGGAGAGACCTTTGACCTCCCTCAACGCAGGTGAACTCTCCTGCAACATCTTCTCAGGATACTCCAGAACCAAGATGCGTAGAGGCACCCCGATCTGTGGTGCGCTCAGTCCGACGCAGTCCAGCTTGCGCATGACTTTCACCAAAGTGTTGATGACTAGTTGGATATTGGGACCCGTTATCAACGCAGGGTCCACGGCTGCTGCTTTTGAACGCAGCACAGGGTCTCCAACCTGGCATACATGACTGTATGGTGGACTAGGAGGGGCCTTGAGCTTACGTTTCATATACTGAAGATATGAACGCACCTTAATGTCGGTAGAATAGAAATATCTGGAGGTGTGGAGAGAAATGGATGGCAGAAGGGGGGTACATCCTGCAGCTGATCTCAACTCACGCTTGCTACTGTTCAGGGCTTTTGGTTTCAACAGTCTGAGAGCCCCTCTGAGTTGCAACACAGATACACATGTCCTGTTCATAGTGGTGGAGTCCTGACTGAGTGTAAACAAGGCAGAGATCACAGGTTAGACCAGAGTTTACTCTAACGTTGCCTGACCTGTCAACGTACGCGCTAAAACAACCTCCTTGAACCTCCTTGGTTGAACCTTGTCAGTTAGCCAGTAAGATAGGATCATAGCCTAACTAATTATAACAAGCTAACCAATCTTGTTAGATTACTAAAAATATTAAACATTACAGTAATATTGTCATTATGATTAAAATGTATTTAGAGAATTAAAGTAATATTTGGATAGAAGGTGAGTGAGCAATGGCTAACTTAGTGGCTTTCTACTGCAAAAATAACTTCCGGGTGAAGTGCACTAAAGTGCACTAAAAACTTCACAATATAAGCCTTTTCGTGTTAAAAATTGCTTGGCGCGATCACTGATCATTAACCTGAAAACTTTTATTTTGACATCGTTTGGTTGCAATACAGAAGCAGTTTTCGTTGTACGAACGAGGTAAGTTAGCCTGTTGTTAAACCGCTCTTACCCACAACTTGCCGGTACATGTCCAGCTGGGCCGGTTGACTCGGGTGGGGGCGGAGCAGGACTGACAGTCCTCGTCTTCCCCCTTCTGTAGCCGGGCATCACTGTAGTAACGGGCAACGGACGGAGTGCACAACAAGTGATGGAAGAAGAGCACATTTGGGAAATACGTTACTTACAGAAGATACCAGTGTTACCGGTGTGGATCGTGGAATATGCCTGGGTTCACAAGACGATGGATATATTTAAAAGTTGGGGGGATTTTTATTTTTTAATGCAACACATTCGTTTCTTAACGATCGCTTGACTGCCATTGACATGACTACACACCACACTACAGACTAAATTATATATTCACTATTGATTTTAGCCAGAATTAGTATATTGCAATTTTCTGAAAGCAGTAACGTTAATTAGCCAGGCTGATATTTTGTGTTGTCTCCCCACCTAGCCGTGGACCCTTCTTTTTTGCCAGATATGGGACAACAGCCGCTGAGTCTCGATGAACCATGGAGACTGCGTATTGGATCTGCCCAGGCCTACACCCTCATGAAGAATAGGGAAATCGGGGGCTTTGAGAAGGTCGTATCGTTTCTGGAAGCGACATATAGAATTCTGCCCAGACTTGTGACTCCAATCAAACACATGAAGATCATTTTTGGTCTCAAGACAATGGTGAGGACGGATTGGTGGACTGAGGGCTCACATATAAAGCTTGACTCATTTTGATTTTAGGTTCAGTCACTTTTATTAACTTTTACTACATTCTCCTAAAATGAAACTATTCAGTCAGGCATACATTATTTTCCTCAACCTGCCAGCTAGCTTGTCTCCGATTCTTTCTTTATAATTCACAGTGAGTGTCACCTAAACAAGACAATCATATCTCAGAATTATATGACACCCTTTGACATACACACACCTATTTTTCTCTTCCAGATCATAATGTGGATATTCAGGGAAGGCCATGGCGTTATTCCTACTGTGGTGAAAATTCTCCAACTGTTTCCCAGTAACCTACCTCAATACCAAGACCATTGTGTGAGTATGCAGCTGTGTGAGCCCTGTTCTTTCTCTGGTTTTTGACTGGTGTGGCAAAAAATTGTATAAACTGTTTGCTGACTAGTTTTCACAGGTACTTTCAACAGATTTTAACATTAAGTTACAGGGGTATATCAATCAGTATTGTATGATGATCAATAGTCTCAGAATTGACTCCATCTTCTCTCTGCTGTTATTCAGAGCCAGCAAGAGATGTCCCTCATGAAAAAGAACCAACGGGACTTTAAGTCCTTGGCCCAAAGCCTTGCAATGAACAAGGACAAACTTGACCATTATATCAAGGTGGGTTTAGTCACATACACACAATGTAATTTAACACAAGAGAGGCCATGATGATTGGCTGAAATGGCTTCAGAGTTTTGTTTTGTCATTTACTCTGTGGGAGGTATGCAAGTCCATTTCTTTAGTAGTAGTATTTTGTATGCGTGAAATCAGTGGTGTGGTGTCAGGCCGTTTAAGGGCTGACAAAAACGAGACACGGATAAGTTATTCATAAATAATTAAACACTGCTCGCGTTTTCTGAGCTTTTTTTGCGTTTTTTGTTGTTATCCTCTTGCTCAGAATTTGATTCCGGCTCTGGTGGTTCAAACATATGGCTACACCATACAAATATAGCTCGTAGACCGAGTATCCATTTCGCACTCTGGACGAGTGGTATTTGACAGTTGACACCTTTCCTGCGATTGGGTGTGGCTTCGGTGCCTTCAGCGGACACACCCCCAGCGTTTGAGAGCAGAGAATAGTGGTTCATTTTTCACAATTTCGAAACCAAATTTTATATACTTGCCGATTTTTTTTTTTTATTCATTCAGATTTGGCTGGGTGGTTAAAAACATCTTTTTATGTGGTGTGACAAACTCAGAACACATATTTATTTCTGCTTTACATGATCTTTAAATTGTTATTTGAAGTGTATTTCTTCTTCAACAATGTATTCCTATTGCACTGTAATACACTTCAGGAACACGAGACAGACTCCACTGCACCGCGGGGGTTGGAGGCTGTGGGCTGGGTGGATGATCTAGTGGGGGGGCCCAGTTTATGCACTGCACACCAGTTTGGTCATTGAATAAGTCTCTTACATGGCTAGGCAGCAGTTCTATTTCCATCCAGCAAGGTGCACTAGATGCCCTCATTTTGATAGCATTCTTTCTGAGTTCCTGTTCACTGTCTTGTCCATCATCAGTATTTGGTGCGATGAAGAGTAATTGCAGGCTTCTATTGCTGTTTATCTGTTTATTGTCCTTCTTTGAAGAAGAACTTCTTGAGCTAAATAGTATATATTTAACTTGGGTCTTGGCTAAATATGCCTCCAGAGAAAGGTTTTTCTTAGCCTGTGTTGACATGTCCTTGCATCTCAATAGTCTACACACTGTGTCAGTTGACAGCAGTAAACAAGAGAGACTGTGTAAAAGGCAATGCTCACAAGTAGACATCTGCTCTTAAAGTAACATATGATATATGGTATGTAATATGTAATTCGATACTTTGTGTATATGAACATGCTAAACAACATGACAATGGTTTTCCACCAGAACCAGATGGAAGAAGAGTACGGTGAACGGTATGCCCAGAAACTGGAGGACAGACTTCTACATTATCTAGAGGAACTGGAGGCCGTGTTACCCAAAGACACATACATCGATAAGGTGTGTGGGGATGTGGGGAGATTTGTGTTTTGCCGTCCCTGGGATTTATCAAGCAAGAGATTAATTGAATTTAAAACAATTCCTTTGCATTGACAATTATAATCGGAAATTATTGTACAGTAACTGTAACAACAATTTCACATAACAATGACAGCAGGCAACTGACAGTAAATGTTGGGTTAAATGTTGTGTTTTTAGGTTTTGGTGTTGCTAATGCCATTGTCTGTTTAAGTTGTATGTCTTAGGGCTGTCCTGAAAACAAAAATCAGTTATCGAATGTTAGAAACTGAAATAGCGAATGAGCACATACTGTATAAGTATAATGACATGTACGGTGTAAGATTCACAAGACCGGATATTCACATTTGCATCTTTGTTTTATGAATGTTTGTACCAGCTATTAAAGAAGGAGAGTCCTATGGTGGAGGAGGAAAGCTTGCTGTTGAGGGTTCTTATGTGTGACTCCAGACCCATAGAAACATCTTTGAAGAGACTTCTGCAAGGTGCTGACAATCATTTAAAGAATGAAACTCAATAGTATAATGTACAGTATATATCCATCAAAACTATCCTGTGAAATGTAAATATTTGATTAGACGAGAATATATATTAAACATCTGATAAGAACGACAATATATGGACGATGTATTAAGAGCTGTGTTGTGTAAGGACGTGTCTTCAGGGCATTCTCATGTATTCGTGTTACTCAACTTCACTTGGCCAGTTATGTATTTCTAACTGCCGTTGTTGTAATCTACT
Organism: Percopsis transmontana; assembly: GCA_025447815.1. Taxonomy (NCBI): domain Eukaryota; kingdom Metazoa; phylum Chordata; class Actinopteri; order Percopsiformes; family Percopsidae; genus Percopsis; species Percopsis transmontana. Next base: position 5,969 of record JAOEHI010053029.1, on the reverse strand, counting down.
GTTTCTTAATAGCTTCATCTGCTGAATGTCACCACGGTGACAGGCTAACCCCAAGTGCATCACAAGGAGCGACCATGAAACCTCCTTGTGCCACTAAGTTGGTTCTGCCGGCCACCTCCTCTCCGGGAGCTCCTGTAGTGGAGCATTCAGAGAAGATAATGTGGGCCGAAGGAAGCCCTCTCCTGCTGGATGACGAGGAGGTTGTCGAGGAGGCTGGGTGGCAGCAACGTGCAGAAGACGAGAGGGAGGCTTGTGAGACGGCGGAAGAACCGTTGGAGGGGGACAATGTGGAGTTAGGATGGGGGTTGGGGGATGACGCAGGGAAGGAGGAGGCAAACGTCAGGGATGGTGATGAGGAGGAGAAAGAGAGCAGTTTAGCCAGCGGGGAGTATGTCTCCTCCCCTCAGTTTTGCGCTAAACACCAGTGCTGGGTGAGGAGCATTCTGCAGGAGTGTCCTATAGAACTATCGCTTCAGGCCTCCTCCTCTTCCTCCTCACAGGACCTCACCCCATCTCTGCTCTTCCCCAGCCCCCCCGGCCCACTGCACATGCCCTCAAAGACCCCCACCTCTCTTCAGACAGCACAGTCAGGACAAATGTCTCCCACGGAGATGCCAGGCTCTGCTTCAGGTGGAGAGGCAGCTAACTGTGCCCAAGCATCTCCAGCACCCCCACTCTCCTCCTCCCCTAAGGACCTCCTGGTGTCCCCTGGGCTGTCACCAGCGGGCTGGCAAAATCACATGGCATCACCCTCAGAACCCCACCATATATCTCCTCCTCACTTCTCTAACTCTTCTACATCTCTTCCTCAACCATTGGCCCATCCATCCTGCCCCACCTCAAGGCAGGAAGAAGCCCTGATGGTTGGACCACAAACTGTATCTCCACCCACAGCCTTGTTTATCACCCTAGCTGCCCCTGTGGTCGACCGACCCGGACCACGCGTCAGCCCCAGATCGCTACCCGACTTTCTGCTTACTGGTCCCCTGTCCCCAGATCCACCTGCCACCACATATTGTCTCCGCCCGACTCGACAACCCTACTCCAGACTTTCAGGGAGGTTCAGACGACCTCTCACTGTGAAGAAGCAGGGTTCGCCCCCCCCCAACTGTCTCTCTTTACCTGAGAAGTCCAAAAAGGCCTGGACACACGTTCAGTCACATTCTCCCCCCTTGTCGACTGACTCCGACCTTCTCATACATTCTACACAGGCTGCACTTCACAGCACTCAGTCTGGGGCTCTGACGGTCAACACTTCTGTGCCTCAAACCCTTTTATACACCAGACCTTCTGTAGACCATGTCGCCCAGCCCCTGCCGGTCTCTGCCCCTCCCCCCACGGAGTCTTCTCCCTCTTCTACTCCTCGCCCTGAGACGTGTGCACCCCTGCACCACAGCCTTAACCCTGAACAAGGACAGACTCTCATTCCCTCACAAAGCTCCCCGTCAGACCGAGCCCAGGAGCGGACAGCAGCATGGCAGTCGGGGGCACTCCAGCCCTACGTGAGGCTCACCAGGCTGAACCAGCAGGAGCTCAGTCGTCTGAGCGCAAGGATATCTCCTGCGCTTGAGGAAGACGATGCCGATGAAGACGATGGCGACGAAGAGGAAGACGACTGTTTTCATTACCGTTCGTTTGATCTGAACACGCTTTACTCCAGCGATGGTTCTTCAGAACACTCAGAGGACTCAGACCTGGATTACCTTCCTTATAAAAAAATGTCATATATGGTTACAGGCCTATACTGATACTATGTCTGTCTACTCTTGACACTGTATTTGTGAATTGCATTATTGCATTAATGCATTAATACGGCATTATTATTAAGACGTTTCTAACACAGGTCTAGCCATAGAAAAGTTTCATTGTGAATGTACGAGGGAAGGAATTAAAGCATTTTAATCCAGTAGCAGGTCACTTTAACTATCAGGTGACAGCTCCTGGAGGGCCTCCATTCACGTGTCTGTACAAAGAGGCAATTGTAGATAATTGTGTCATTTGGAAGTCTGTGATGAAATGATCTGTGTTGCTGAATATCACCAAGACTGACTGGAATTGTTTTAAATGTGGGCGTCAAATCACCGTGGCCATCTCTCTGCTGCCTCTTCCTGTGTGTTTCAGCGCACTGTGTGCTGAAGGTGAATTGAGGACTGTCAGAGGGGGTCAGATGTTGTTCTGATTTGACTTGAAACCAGTCTCTCATGCAGGTGTGTTCTGAAATGTTAGTTTTATATTAATACATTTGTGAGTGAAATGAGTTATTTTGGGAAACTGTAAGCGATGTGGAATTTTCCAACTGGAAACGTCCATTTGAAACAAACTTCTAGTCAGAATCAATCCATGAAACTGCATGACATTTCAGGAATTATTGATTTGTGGGCAGGCGGCTGATGAAGCCGCATTGGACCAAGGTTCATCGTGACATTTAGAAGACTTACCTTAAATCATGTTCTCTGACAATACACAGGAGGTATAATAACACATTGTCCATTGTTTATTAATTGTTATTGTTTGAACTTTATATTAAGAATGTTGTGCCTTTTTTGTTTTGTTATTTTGCTTATTGATGGATGAAAGAAACCTTTTTAAGCTAAATCGAACTGTTTTATAAGAGTTTATTGCAACACTGTCATTGTACTTAAAAATAAAATGTGATTACAGATTACAGTTATGAGGGACTCTTACTGTAAGTACGGGTGTTATGTAGTTTCATTGATCAAGAGCTAAAAAATTGAGTTTGAAGCTAAACACTCCTGACACAAACCCCTTCGTCACAGAAATGTTTATGAGTCTATTTGGTCTAGAGTACGGTAATAAATATATAAATATATAAAGGGAATATAGGGAAATATTCCCTCCAAACCGTTTAACATACAAGTGGGCTCATTCTTCAGTGGGCAGACATTTCTTTTAAAAATGTTTTTTTGTGATGGTCATCCAATTAACAACACGTTAGTCATTACTATGTTATCCTATTGTTATTTGTTTAGCTAAGGACCAAATGGTTGAGTTGTTAGTTGGAAGTGTATTTAAGTGTTTTCAGCCCAGTGGGTACAAAGTTCTATGTGCGTGCTGTGTACGTGATGGAGCATTTCAAAAGCCTCAATAACATTTGTATTTATTTATTTAGAGGTGTGTGTGAATTTTTTTTCTCCTGTTCCTGTATTGTGTCAGATTTGGTTTGAATGCCCAGGGGGTCCACAAAAATCCTTAAATAAAAAATCCTGCTATTTTTTTTAAACTTCCATTGATTTTGTATCATTAGATTTTACATGTGCTCATGAATTTGCAATATTTGGCTATTTTTCTCTGCACTGCTGTGGTTGTGTTCATGGGAAGATTTCTAAAAAAGGATTTAGAAACATTGCAGTGTAGCCTTGTCTGGACTGTTGTCATCTCTCTGTCTTTGTGGCATGGCAGACAAAGACTTGTCCTGAACAAGCTCTCTTCTGGCCTGCTGGGGGTTAGGATAAATATTTTAAACAAAGCATGCACAATAATTGCAGAATGGCAGCATTAGGGAATTTTAACCGCATCTGCACTTGGAGAAAACCCATGTGAACACAGAGAGAACAGCCCACTCAAATAGCCCCAGTGAGCCACCAGTTACACCCATTTGCATGTTTGCTAACAGTTCACTGCACCTTATAGCTTATTTATGTATTTAGATTTCTACTGCCCTCCAAGCTCCAGCACACCTGCATGTGTATCTAACCCCTTGTTGAAATAGTCCTGGAAACATCGCGGAATAACAACAGGTATAAATATGTTGACTGTGCTAGACCAGCTGGTCCACATGTCATACTAATCAATGTTAGGTGAACACGGTGTGGAGGAGTGAATACCGGTCTCATCTTGTGTTGCGTCCCACCAACCTCATTCTCTCCCAGACTGAAGGAGTTCAAATTTACTGTTAACACATGTGCTCATTTTTTACGTTTTAAAGGGTGATGTAAGAGGGGAGTTCGCCACATCCCTCGGTTTCCACCAATGGAGATGTAGGCACCCAGGCATTGTTTGCTATAAAACCGGCTTAAAAAATTACATTCAGTCTTCACAGCTATTCCCTGAAACCCTGCATTTGAAGCGTTAAAGCCTGTTGGACTTGAAAAGGTACTTTTTCTTTTATGACATGAACCTAGTACAACTTAATACAATTATTTTATGATACAGGAAAATACAAAACAAAACAAATAATTTAGACTGTTGAAATTAATTTGATTTATATGACCCGGCTAATGCTTGTATGACTTTGTTCATAACAACTGTATACCCATTTTAAACGCTGTTTGATAGATTTTGCATACAATGCTCATTTAATTTGTCCTAATTTTGAGGTTGTGTGATTTCTTTTCTTGAAAAAGAAATGCATATTTTTTGCAGTTCTATTTTATAATAGGCTGCAAGCTTTTTATTTAATTACCTTTTATAGATGCAAGTGAGAATAATCGCGCCTTTAATGGGTTCAGTGCATCTTTGATGTTTTAGTGTATGTTATTATTATTGTATAGGCCTCTTATAAATATAATACATATACATTATTACGGTTATACTGTGCATCTGTGGCATTTTTATTTGTGTTGTGTTGTTTATTTGTGTTGTAGTTTATTGGTTTTAATTTAGAAATCACATATTTAAAAACGTCAAACATCTGTGTCAAACAAAAATGTCATTTTCCTAAGGTGCTTGATCTAGAAAAGTCTGCGTGTGTGTGTGTTTGGGGAAGGGATTATGGTAAGGTAAGAGGAAATTTGTATGTCTGTATGTCTCTAGATTTATTTTTCTTTATTTTCAACAGATCTAAGATGGAGGGTAAGTCTTACCTGGTTCAGGTGAATGGGAACGGAGTTCATGGCAAAAATGGCATCAATGCCAAGAGTCTTATTGGAGCTGCAGGGAACGGAAAGGCTTTTCCCGACGTTAGTGTGAACGGGAGCACGTACCCTGTCAAGGCCAAGAGCCGCAGGCTGAGATGGAACGTGAAGCCTTCAGAGATGGCCAATAACACCCTTAACCCCATCAGGGCCATTGTGGACGGAATGAAGATTTCCCCCAATCCTGATAAGACCATGATCGCGCTCTCCATCGGTAAGACGTGTGTGATATTATAATTAATATCGTGAAAATGTAGTTGTTTAAGGTTATTTACAAGTTTTCTATCACATTGGTATGCCAAGGAATATCAAGGCTGTGCCTAATTTAATTACATAAGCAAGAACAAAAACATTTTCAGAACTAATTGTAAAGTAATATAATACACAAGAATGAAATGTCTGCTTTAAATGTGTTCTCTCCAGGCCCTCACACAGTTACTCTTTATAAAAGTGACCATTTCGTAGTGTCGGACTGCTGCTGTGTATTTGAGTTTAAAGTTAGCTTGTTCTAAGATAGCTCATTCTGATGCTTGTTCATCCTCATGGTCTTCCTCATGGTCTTCCTCATGGTCTTCCTCATGGTCTTCCTCATGGTCTTCAGGGGACCCCACTGTGTTTGGGAACCTGCCCACCGATGACACTGTGTCTCAGGCCATGAAGGACGCTATCGACTCTCAGAAATACAATGGCTATGCACCTTCTGTTGGTAGGTCTCCAAAAAATACAATTAAACAAATTAAACAAATACATGATATTATTAGTATATATATATTATTTTGATATGCAGTCAATTTGAACTTACATTGCCCTTAATTAAGAAATAATCCATACATACAGTATACACAGTATGGTGCACCATCTTTCACATTCATATGTGTTTCAAATCAACAGTGAGCAGGGGCTGAAATGTGGTCTTCTGGGGTCTTTCTGGGGGCTATAATGCAATGGAGGAGTGTACCTTTACAACACACGGAGACATTTTGCATGATCTCAATGTTACACAATGTATAATGTACATATCTCTCTCTCTCTCTCTCTCTCTCTCTCTCTCTCTCTGTCTCTCTCTCTCCTGTTTTTCTTTCTCTCGCTCTCTGT
>JAOEHI010053028.1:0-15767 GCA_025447815.1 Percopsis transmontana | reverse complement strand
TGGTTGACTACAGGAAGCTCATATTATCAAGCATAAACATAATAGATTTCTCGAAACGTCAGTATTGGTGCCCCCCCGCGTCTAACCAAATGCCCCCCCATTAGATTCGTTCTGATGCCGACCCTGCCACACAGGCCTCTAAAATGCTCTTATATTTCTCTGATGGTTTTATGTATTAAAGGATTATTTATTAAACAAAACATAGCGTATAGGGTATTTTTGGGTATTTCCGTTTTTGGTGTATAAACATAAAACCTGTTTTGGCTCCAGTCTCCACAAAATCCCTAATTTTTGCATCCTTCTGTTTGAATAAGACTCAGGGCCTCAATCGGACAAAGTGTTTTTCTAGGGAGTTTTTAAATACAATAAACTTGAGTCACTGAGGACCCACGTAAGCTCAAGCCTGCCCCTTGTGGCCACAATGCCACCCCATCACTTTAAATGTCATCTAATCGTAGGCCCACAAATGAGATGAGACTAACTGGAGCTGTGTCTCCCCCACCATGAAGCGTTCCAGTCACATAGCTGTGCGTGTCTGCTTTTCCTTGCACTCTGCGATGCTCCAGGACACGTACCGCCGTCGGCAGATGCAGAGGACGATGACCAGACAGATGTCCTTTGACCTGACCAAGCTGCTGGTGACCGAGGACTGGTTCAGCGACATCAGCCCCCAGACCATGAGACGGCTGCTCAACATCGTGTCCGTCACCGGTACACAGTACACTACGGTCACATTGACCATTTAGGGGACATGCAGGACAACCACAATATAGGCGTTGCCTATTGAGCTGCTTAGGCAACCTGAGGGGGTTCAGCATATAGTGGGTCACTATGATGTTGTTGTTGTTGTTGGCAGGTCGTCTGCTGCGAGCCAACCAGATTATCTTTAACTGGGACCGCCTGGCCTCATGGATCAACCTGACAGAGGAGTGGCCCTACAGGACGTCCTGGCTCATCCTGTTCCTGGAGGAGACAGACGGGGTCTCTGACCACGTCACACTCAAGACTATCTATGAGAGGTACACACACACACACACACACACTTTCTTAATACTCATTAATGTCTGCAATTATGCAATTACGTCTATATATAAGAGGTACATATATATTAAGACACATGCGCTTTTCTCTCTTTTTTCCTTCCTTCCTTCATTCTGTAAACCCCAGATTTAAATGTTTGACCAGTAGGTGGCAGTATAGGATCTTGTTTTCCATGCCACATAATAGCTTAGTTCCGGTGGTTCTCTGTGCCAAAAGAAATAGCAGTTGATGGACGCCTTCGATAATTGATCTTAATGTGCAAGGTTAACGATTATTGTAATAACCCTTTGCATATGAGTCTCTAGATCCCCCCCCCCCCCTCTCTACCTGGCATAGGACGAGGCTCACTCACAGTGTCAGCTGTAGAGGAAAATATCAGGCATGTCTGTGTGTGCGTTGCCATGTGTGTGTTTGGGCATTCTCAAAACACAGAGGAGGAGGACAAGGATGAGATTAAGGCCTGGGTTGAGTCGTTGGATTTGTGGGCTGTTGTGCATCAGTCGCTGGCCTTTAAAGGTTGCATTCTGTCACAAAACACTAGCGCCCAGGCCTCCCGCGGCCGGGAAGTGTCAACGACGCTTACTGTCAGCCAGGCGGCCTGCTAGAGTCAGCAGCACAACCCCCTTCCACAACACAGCAGCGCCTTATCAGCCTAGCCTGGTCTGTTTGCCTGGAGTTTGAGGAAAACACATATCTCTAAACGGTAGAAGTATTGACTTAGGTCAATTATAAGGTACCAGAATGTGGACTGTGTTATTGTGAAAATGAGTGAGCGAGAGGGAATCACGTCACTCATTTTGGCCTGTGTGCAACGAAATTGCAACACGGTGCTTTTTATACTACAGTTTTACAAAGTAAGAAAATCAACCCCCTGAGGTATTGTTTGAAACGTGCTATATTTGCAATTGCTTCCACCAGAAATTTTTTTCCAATTCTTGTTTTGCTTGCAACAATAGTTACAAATGTTGTTAGTGTACAAGCTAGGTTGGCTAGGGACACTTTATTATCCACCTTATTTTCGAACACACGTAAATAATATAATTTATATATACAGTACCATATACCCAAAGGGCAGAAGTCTGTACAGCAATTGAACATCTTACTTCCGCATTCAAAAATAAGATGAATGACTTAAGAAAGTTGAGAATGTTGAGTTGGTGGAGTGACCATTTCCGTTACTACCTAAAAAAGGTTGGGAGGAGTGCTATTACCCGTGACAAAATGAATTTATGCCATAAAACAGCCTAACTGGAACATGTTTCAACGAATCTAACAGTTGTATAAAAATAAATAAACATGATGTTGCACGTTTCATTGCACGTGCAACCAACGTATTAATGTTGTGATAGTACAGAAAACCAAATTAGGTAAATTCAGGTGGCTTCACAGGTGCCTTCACTACGGTATGCCAAGTTGCTTGTTAGACCTGAAATGGCAACCATCTTGTTTGGGACCAATGGCCCTGTCCTCCTTTATCTCCCTCCTCATTGGTTATCTCTCCAAATGGCTGCTGTGTTCTGCAGTGGTCGTCGGTAAGTGGGCCTTAATGATGATGACAGGAAGCCTCGAACAGGCTAAACGCGCACGTCTTGCCTAGAGCCCTTATCTCTCGGCTGATCTCCTGCTGATAAGGCTCAGGCCTCCCTGTCTGTCTCTACCAGTCGTTCTCTCTGCTCCTCTCTTCCTCTTTCTTCTGATCTGAGGCTCTTGGGCTGTCCTCATTTAAGCGTGCGTCACCCCGGCTTCATGGAAGGCGACTCGCCGCGCTCTCTCCGAGCCGCAGTCCCCTTCAGGATGTGTCTCTTCCGCAGCGCGGTCAACACCTGGTTACATATAGACGCGTACATATAGACACAGCTGTTATCAGCCCCTGGTTATGTGCCATGTGAGGCAGAGTGACGGTTATATGCAGATACATAGCCTCCTTTACGCCTTAACAGTTCTTTTTTTATTATGCAGCCGAGCTGTTAGGTCTAAACCTGTTTGTGTGTGTGTGTGTGTGTGTGGCTAGTGTGATTTTGCTCGGCTGTGTTATCAGTAAAACATGTGTCTAAAACAGTAGTTGAGTGTGTGCTTGTGTGTGCGTGTGTTTGGTTTGTGTGAATTGCATGCATACCTCTGTGCTGAGGGGAGCGGAGCTGGGTGAATATATTAATGGTGAAGTGAACGTGGGGGTGAGTCAGCTCCTTATAGGTCAACTGTCCTCTCGCATCTCTGTCACAAGCTAGCTCCCTTTGCTCTGCTCTGTCTAGCTTTTGCATATAGTCTAGATAGCAGTGTATTTTACAGGCCACAGAATAAATAGGAAAAAAAGTAGTAAATGTGGTAGTATATTGTATATATATTTTATTTTATTAAGTATATATATTTTATTCATAGCACCTGCCCATTACATGTACCTGAGGCTTCGGGAAAAAAAAAGGTCTACCCCTCCACCCCAGCCATCTATCTCCTATCATCTCAACATAGCTGTCAAAATTAGGCTAAAAGTTGCTTTAACAACTTCCCTGCAGGGGCTTGTGTGCGCAGAGGGCTGCAAAGTGTCATTGTGGGACGGGCCGACAGGCAAAAAGGTGTAGCATTAATTCCTGTTGCCACTGCAGTGGATTTCCGCCATCTTATCTGACGGAGAACGTGTGTAATCGGTTATTAACCTCAGCCGTTTCTGCATTAACATTTAGACCAGGGGTTTATACACCTCCCAATACTGGGGAAGGACTGTAGCAGCGGTGGCAGTGTCTCAAGGGGATGTTGTCTCGAACCAATCAAAACGGCTTCACACACACATGAACGCCATGCCTAATGAATGCCATGCCCATGTCCTACTGGTTCTGCTGGGTAAACTATGAAAAATGCAAACAAAAGCAAAGAGCCAGTGTTCTCCTCCTTGAAGAGAAAACGTAACAAGAAATATTTTTGTTGAAGCCCTGGTATTTGTTACTGTCAAATTTGCCCTCCCCCTGTGTCTTTTGATTACTGGCAAATAGGTGCCTGGAGACCAGAGACTGTGATTGTTAGCTTGTTAGTCCTGTCTTTTCACAAGAGTCAGTAGTTCCCCTCTATCATGGCTCATGGATATTGCACCCGAAAAGGGTGCTCTTTTGTCTTCAGTCATTGCGTTACATTTAGGTTTTGGCCGATGCTAACTGCCTTGGCGGGGCACATTGTTTAAACCTGAGGTGTTCACATTGACCCAGAAGTGCTACCTTAGCTGGTCTTCCTGTCTAGCCTGTAAACAGGGAACATTGGGAGAATCCTTTTCACAACTGCTAACGCACTCGTGAAAGGTAATTGACATTTTCCTTGTTTACTGGACTGGAAGACAGTTTAGCTTCTTGCAGTAGCACTTCCGGGTTAATGTGAGGAAAAAAAAGGCCCTTAACCCTTTCTTGTTTAGGGTCAGTATCTGTGTTATGATGACCTGCCCATCAACATTTAGTTTCTGGTTTTAATATGTCTGTATGTCTATGAGTTCCATTGAGTTGAAGGTATAATTAGTTATGCGGTGTGTTATGACACGGTAAACAGATTGTCCGGTGTCGCTCTTCAGGAGGTCACTTCATCAGCGCTGTGATGCACGGGGGCGACTTGTGCAGAGTCAGCCCCTCTGAAAGTTTATTCCTGGACATCCAAATCCCATGTTCAGCCATCACACACGCACAAACACACAGAAACACACACACACACACACACCCCTACTCTCTGACATCTGGTGCCCTGTCTGTGCCCCCGCTGCAGGAGTGTGTTCCTGGCACCGCACCTGAATCTCCTCCTCAACACACACCTACAAACACACACACACACACGCGCATACATGAACAAACTTAAATAAACACACGTGTGCTGCTATCTTTCCCAACACACACACACACACACACACACACACACATATAACATATCACGTACACACTGGAACTGAACCCGTAAAAAGATACACACAAACACATAGTTGTGAGAAAACACAAATACAGCACAACTAAATTCACACACACACACACACACACAGACGCACACTATTACACACAGTAACAACAGACACGTAGAAGTATAATTTGCCACTAAACGCATATGCGATTGAGCGTACACATGTAAACAGATCAGATCACACATAAACCCGGCACGCATGCAACACCCATAAGCACACATGCACACACGCACACACACACACACACCTAGTTTGTGACACCAGAGCAGGAGCATATGTCAGCCCAACTCCTCAGAGAATCAGTGTAATTAATCAGACCCTGAGACACACACATTCACACGCCACAGGAAACGTAATGCAGCACTGAGCTAGTTAGAAAATGTCGTTTTTACACTTCTTGTCTCTTTACTTAACCCTTCTGTGCCCACACTATACAACAGGGACGTAGGGACGGTGTGTGTGTGTGTGTGTGTGTGTGTGGGAGTTTAGTGCGCCCTAACTTTTTTTAGTGTGGTGGTATAACAGTTATTTACCAGCTTAAACATGTGCCATGTCTTTAAACATTTGTATTTATTTGTATTTTTATTGGCATTCTGACTTTTACTCCAACATTGTGATACTGTAAGCACTGAACCATTGTTGAAGAGAGCTATCTTATTCTCTATTTTCCCTCTGGAAGTATTTTATTTTACTATGGTTTTATTGCAGTTTCATTTTTTGTAGTAAATAATTTTCACTTTTTAACTCACCATGTTTTTGTTTTGTTTTTTTCAAAATAAAAACATAATTTCCTCAACATTTCCCATATGTCTGCAGTAGGCAACCACTTCTCGACCTGCGTTCTGGGGGCCCGCTTGTGCATTCATCCTCTGAACAGTCCCCCAGACAAGAAGCAGTGTCTGGAGCCAGGCACTCTCTGGACACTCCCCCCACCACCAAATGAATTCGTAGCCGGGCAATTCGGTCTTAATAAGAGAGACTGTTCTCCCAAGCAGTAGAAACATTAAGATGACACTCTCTTCATTCAGGATTACTTTAATTGGCACAATTATTGTAATTTGGTCGCAATTACGTGCCGGAATAAAAGTGCTGTTCCAAAGCTCAAGCGGGTGATTCTCTTTATGTGAAATCCTTTAATAAGTTCTTAAATATCCACCCACTGCAAAAAGAGGGAAAAAATCATTTTCTTGTCTCATAATGAATACTTTTGAACTTCAAATGCCCTCAAATGCTCAAATGAAGTGTATTGTTTGAGTGTATTTCCATCACATTCATGACAGGTTCCACTTGCTGGATGTGTGGCGAACATTCAAATTCTCTCTCTCTCTCTCTCTCTCTCTCTCTCTCTCTCTCTCTCTGCTGAGGCGGCCCATTGTCCTGGAGCTAAGTCCCTCCAGGAGGTATTTCGGTGGAAGTGAGTTTGTCAAAGCTGGTGTGTGAAGCCACCTATTTCCCAATAGATAGCTGGCAACAGGAGCTACTTAACTGAACATACGTACAAGCTCGTCAGTAAACCACCTGACTGAGAGACAGAAGATGGTTTACCAGTCTGAAGTGGCCCGGGGGGACAGCTGGGCTTTGGGAGGGGCGGGGTGAGTTACGGAGTGTAAATAGTGTAGCGGGGTTGACCGTATACACCAGCAGGACGGCTGTTACAGGACTTAGCCTTTAGCGTGTCCTGGTCTGAGCAGTGTTCCCAGCCTCAGGTGATGTTGCTGCTGGAGTTTGTCCAGGCGGTGGTCACACACATACATACACACACACCGCCCCTGGCTTGCATATGGCCCTGTTTATACAGTGGGGAGTGGTTCTCTGCTGGTTCCGTTCTGCCCATCTGTTGCGTGTGTGTGTGCCTGTGCGTGTGTGCATGCGTGCGCGCGCGTGTCGTTGCGCCTCCATCCCTCAGGTGTTTGGCTGCGGTGACTAAGGCATGAATCAGCCTCAACAAGCCAGCTCCATCACCAGACTCCCACTTAGGCGCTCGAAATGCTCAAAAACAACGGCAGCCTCCGCCAAAGTGTACAGGTGACACTTTAGGTAGTGCACAGTAGCGTCAAAGTGTGTGTGTGTGTGTGTGTGTGTGTGTGTGGGAGGGGGGGGGGGGGGATGGGGGTAGAAATAACGTCACGCAGCATTCTTTGTTAGCAAATCCTTAAAGCCCTTTCATGTCTGCTCATAAGCCCAGGTTGAAGGATTTGGCCAATTAGTCTGAAACAAGAGAGCTACTCCTCCAGCACCGGGGGAGGGAGAAGAATAGAGACTCTTAAGAGAAATGAAGAGTTGCGAGTGAGACATAGGCAGGAGAAAACGCTATGAAAGGCACTCCTCGATTTGTCTGGAATCGCCCATTGCGGCTGCAACCGGCGTTAACAGAAAACGTCGCTGTTTTTGGAGAGAGCGGATGCCCCTCCCGCACCTATGTGCCGAGTGTGGCTTGCATTCATCTCTACACCTCCCCCCTGCAGCCACCCACACTTTTATGGACAGTTGTGTTGAAAAACGCCAACAGTAAGCTGGGGGTTCCGTGGAGTGCTGTAACACAAGCGAGGACTTTACCTTTTGAAAACAACAAAGGTAGACACCAGGCAGTGTTCCGGGGCCTTTGTGCTGCGAGCGCTTGACAGTGAAGACAGGCTGAATATAAATAGAAGCACAGGGCTGCGAGGTCAGTGCTGACCTTTAAGTGTACACTAAAGCCCAGCACTCACCCACTTGGGGGGGGGTAAGGCACACTTGACCCCCAGTTACACCCACGGGCGCTCACCCACATAAGGGGATGCCCAGCTGACTTTGACGTGCCACGCTGGCCCCTCAAAGGTCAACGGCGATCGGATCGTGTGTGTGTGTGTGTGTGTGACTAAGGCAAGGAACACTCTTTAAAATGCCACGTCACAAGCTGCCAAATAGCAGGCTCTTCCCCGGAAAAGCCCTGGGAAAGTGAGACAAAGGCATTAGCCAAGTCCAGCCTATCGGGCCGATCCAGGCACTGTGAACGGATCACGGGTGTCTTTTTCATCTCCATCTCCGCGTTTAAAGCCGCTTTTCCATTCTGCGTGCGATCGCACAGCCAGCCACTGTATGGCTTAAGGATTTAGCTATCAGATTTGTCTGCTATGGATTCTAGAACGATGCAGTGTTAAGTTTGGAGGAAGTTGCTTAGAAGAAACCGGGCGCCTGGGAGGATTTTCTTCACCGCCTCTTACCCAAACAGGAAATGGAATAAAGGAGTAATCATTAAAAAACATTTTTTGCTAATGCACAACCCGCCGCCTTTTTTTTTTCAGTGCAGAGCAATTCTTTGCATTCGTCCCATCTGTCTGTCATCCCTGCACTGATGCATGCATAATTCTGAATCAAGTAGTCTAGAGGCTTACTGGTCAGCCTGTATTCAATAAAGAATCATAAGCTCTTCTAACCCAGTAAGAGGGCATTTGTCATTCCTCTGCCAGGCTCTTTAAGGTCCATAACTGACTCATCCCAAAAGGGGAAGATCAGATTTGTCTTTCTATTTAGTAGCCCCCACTGCCTAGCACTGCGAGACAGTAGAACTAAGCCAAATCGAATGGTCATTACAGCTATCAAACAACCGCACATTCTCATAAGCAATCCACGGCTCAATTAGTGTCAAGAATGCTTCATCACTGTGTAGGGCTCCTTACGCTGACCTGCCCTTAAGATGCTCCTGGCATTGCTGCTAAACCCTCCGAAATCCACCGCGGCCCTATGATATTCCAAACGTCGTTTTTTCGCATAAATCGCAAAGCTGAGGTTTAGCATTGTAAGACATGTCAAGAATGGGGCCTCAGTTGCTCTGAATGGAGGGTTCAGTTAAGGTTTTGGGGTCTGGAACAGGGCTGCTCAGTTTTCTGCGCTACACATGAGTTTAATCAACAATTGAGGGGAAAACATGGAGCCCTAGCCCGTTTCAGAGAGAGGCCGCTCGCTACGAAGCAGCTCGGTTTTATCAGCCTGGTGTGTTTCCCATTAGCTTGCTTGTCTTTGCGGTCCGCTTTGGGATACAAAGGTCCAGCTCAAAACATAGGAGTTGCAATTACTGGACTAACTCTGCCATGAATGTATATGGAAAGAACACAAGTTTTCAGTTGGCAGTGCCCAGAGTCCAGAAGAAACGAGAGAGAGAGAAGGGGAGAGAGTAACCGAGAAAGGGCAACACACATTACTCGCAGCATTTGATTCAAATCAGAGAAATATGTCTGGATTTTTAGACAGACAAAGAACATGGCGTCATTTAAAGTGAAAACATATTTCGGCTTTCCCCGCTGCGTTCGGGTGGCGGAGATCTTGGCAGCTTGTCTTGTAACAATAATTCCTCTCAAGGGTTGATGCTGAGAGCCCACGCGCCACCCTGGCGGTCCAGCAGCCCGCCCGCCCCTCCCTGGGTTCACCCGCCCGCCTGGCAGACACGTGTACCAGCGGGTACGACAGCATCTACAGGAATACGCCAGACCTTCGGCCCTGTTGGCCGCTTTGCCCACTTGCTGTTGTCCCGGCATCAACAGTATCCCACATTGACTCTCTTAATGGGTTGTATAGGCACTTGTGTGTGTGTGTGTTCTGAAGGCATCTCTTTCTCTCTCTGCCCCTTTATGGAAATATTTGGCAGGGTAGCCCTCTCTTTGTTGTGCCTTTGAGTGCTCCCGCCGTCCGTTAGCACAGAGGGAGGCTGTAAAGCAAAGTCAAGTGGCACATTCAGACATTCATCGCCTGTGGAGAGGATCACGGGGCAGAAGGGCTACAGAGATGAATTCTGCTCTTTCCCATCAGCTGCAAGCGTGTGGGAGGTTGAGAGGAAAAAAGGGCTGTGCTCCAGCCTGGCTTTGGAGCCTATTAGCATTTGGATAAGCTCAGAAACGTCCCAGCGGCCACGCCACACAGACAGTGGCCGGGAATACGAGTGCTGGACTGCTGTAGCGCTGTAGCGCTGTAGCTATAATCCAGGGCCCTGTCAATGGTTCCTTTGTGTGAGAACGGCTTTATCTGCCCCGTCCCTCGTCCGTTTAAAAGTAACACACCGGCTTCCTCTGCGCCCAAAACCAGAGCATCCATCTTGTCAGTTGGTGACTGATTACTGATAAGAACGGCTTTGTTCATTTTGCCTGTCTCATTTATTCACTGTGAGGAAGGCTGGCTGTGTCACAAGCGATTAGTGTCAGTTGCTTGATGCCATTTTAAGTCATCAATTGACTCAAAATGGCTGTCATTTGAAGTGGTTAAGCCTCATTGAGGAAAGTGCTGTTGTCGCTTAATGGGAGCTGTTTGTTCTGTAACACCAGAATACTGCTGCAGCAAAACCTATCTAGCTAAACTGTCAGTCTTTCTTCCCTTCCTTCATGTTTTTTGTAATAACTTCTCCATCCATCCATCCGTAGAGCCTGCTTTGCAAGTGCCCAGGGCCCATACGTTGTCTCTGAAATCACATTGTCCTAACAAGGCATGTACTGAAGTCTATAACCATGTCTGACCCTCACCAGGCTGGTCCATAAGGAATGCTAAGAATGGCCCCTTGAATCTGTCTCTCTGGCTCTGTCTGGCCATAATGCTGTGATGAATGTGCTTCACTTGTTCCTCTCACCAGCCCTTAGTTGCCTTTGGAAGATGCTGTGTGTGACTTGTTTGCAATGCTGTCATAGCACAGCAGAGCAAACACACTGGTCAGTGGAGTGTACAATTTTAGCCCGCTGCTTGTTGGACTGCACCGTTGCATCTACATCAAGATCTTGATTTGCCCAAATGCAAACTGGGTATAAAGGCAGTATAATAAACAGTTTACCGATTAAGCTTTTGGGATTTGACGTTGGTTTTGCTCCTACTACAAATGATCCATTAGGATGTTTAGTGATTATTTAGGCTTAACTCTAGGGACAGAACATTTGTAGGAAATGTGTCTGCCTGATACGAAGAGATTTATGGTTCGTTTCACTCGTGGACCATGCTGGGTTTTCCCCCAGGCACGAGACGCAAGAATTTGCTACGATTAGTTAGGTCTGAAGGCTGTATTCTTAGTTGAGGTCTTGTCTGTGACAGCTGTGGTGCGAATTTAACAACTAATGTTAAGCGAATCGCACCATGGGTCTGAACAATTGAATTTGCGTGAAACCCAACTAACCTGCGGTTTAAAATAACCGAAGGAAGGTAATTGCATAATTAGTCTTGGGATTTTTGACGGAGGGTGAGATATTTTGATTCTCTAGTGAGTTGTGTCAGTAGCCTGAGTTGACATCTACCCGTGTTATGTTAAATTGTACTATAAAAATGATTCATGCACAGTTCCTTAAGTCATTGGAAGCGTTCTCCGTATAGAAAAAGGATATACCCTGTGTCTGTGTGTGTTTGTCAGTGTGAGTCACTGGCTCCTGTTGGTCTGTGTTCGTAGACCCACAAATAAACAGCAATAAGCCAGCTGGAGATGGGAGAGAAAGCACAAGCTTTTTCTCTGTCTATACCGGGGTTAGTACAGTTCATGGGAAAATAACTCACAATACACAAACCCATGCTCAACACTGTGCATACACACATGTACACACCACAAAGGCACACACATAAAGATGTACAGACACAAGTCCTTTTATATATGACATTTTATTCCCCCCCCCCCCCACCCTTCAGGTTTTGGGTGGCAAGACATTGGACGGTTGTTATTGTCAACACGAGCGTCCACACTGTTTACCCTCTTTGCTGTTTCCGGTCCATCTCAGAATCAGCCTCCCCAATCGATGTCACATGAGGGGGGGTGGATCATCTGTGTGCCAACATGGACCCCCCCACCCCCGCCCCCCTGACCTTTTGGGCCTGGTTAAAGGTTCATACAGAACCTACACACACACACACACACACACACACACACACTGAGAGGGCTTTGTCTGCTGGAGCACAGCTGTGTTTCGCTGTCCTTTCCAGTCACACAGCATCGTCGCCCTCCTCCCAGCCTGTGTGTGCATCTGTCTTAATGCTTGGGTGGTGGGTGGATGACACCAATCCACCTAGGCCTGCTCTGGGTGGCGTGACACACTGCTGGGAAAACTGTGGCGTGACAGGGTGACACGCAGCCCAGAGGCCACAGCTGACTTTGAGCCTTCGAGCTGACAAAGAGCCGCAAAGGATCACACAAACCTATTTTTAAGTCTGTCTACATGAGCATCAGCTAAGCTGCCACAAACATTGAATGTAAAATGCAAACACCGTTCAAAGTCATCGCCTGCAAACGACCCCGGTGGGAGATTCATCCGCGCAAACCTGATTCTGGTTTCCTCTTAGGCCAGCTAGAAAACTAGATTAAGCTTGCTAGCAGTTGGGTTATCAACTAACAGCGCGGTGCGTTGATCCCAAGCCAGATGCTGACCTCCCCTTGGCTTAGCTAGCGTGCTGTGGCAGTGGTGCTAATAAACCAATCAAGCCGCAGAAAGGCCGGCCTCTGTTCTCTCACTAAAACAGATCAGCGCGGGGGAAATACCCTGATTGTCCGCCAGTGTTCCCACCACATACCAGGCACAGATCGCACGGGGTGAATGGGGGAAGAACGGGGTGGAGGAGGGGAAGCTTCAAGGGGATGTTGGGGGAGGCTGGTGAGCAACGACGGAGGAAACATGTCAGCTCGCTGCTTGAGATTCATCTGATAAGCGCGTTCCTCTCCGGTGATGAATGGCCCGTGTCGTAAATCACTCCGAGTCTCATCTTTTTGTGTCTGAATGATAGGATTAAGTAGATGTCCTGATTGCTGCTGGGCTGTTAGCGCATGCTTCACCCTCTCAGGTCCGGGCCAGATGTCGCATCGGCCTCCGTGAAGGATTTCTTTCTTAACTTTGTGCGGGGGGGGGAATTAGATTTCTCCACCTCAAAACACATCAACGTTAATCTCCTCAAAGCTGCTGCGACCATTAAACCACGACTTTTCATCGCACTTGAAAAATTGAATTTAGATGTGTGTCGAATGCGGTGTCAGCCTTAAAGAAGGACTGTTCTTTTCTGGTGAGGTTTCAGAGTTGGACATTCTAAAAATTCTCTTCTCGCTGAGGTGGATGCAGACTGCTGTGTGTGTGTGTGTGTGTATTTCCCCCGGTGTTTAGATAGGAAATGCTAAATCAAGTAGCGATGGAGTGATATGCAAGCGTGGCTGTTTACTCAGGGAGTGGGGGTGGCTGTAATAACATACACACTGTGGAGGCACATCGGTGACGCGCTTCCGTCCGCTGTCTGGTAAATTACCCTGATTGGCAGCTTCTCAGGTTTCCTCCTCTGCAGAGACCAGATAACATCCCACACTGTCTGTCCTCCAACATCCCCCTTTCACTATCTTATCTTCTCTAAATGCACATTACCTCTGTTCTCATGATGATGGTGATGATGATGACCGTGGCATATCTCTGCCATCGTAACTGAACTGCTCGCCATTTCCTCTTTCCGCTTCTCATCAGAATGTTTTTAATCCACCAGTTGCGTTTTCTAGAAAGGTTTCTGTTTTAGTAGTACTGGACAAATAGTTTAGAACATACAAAATGTGCTTATGCATATTACATTTTTGCTGGACAAATACATTTGGTTAGCGATTATAATGATCTGTTATGGCATATATAAAAATTATCCATGTTACTGTTGTAGAAATATAACATTCTGTACATTTTTTTTGTTTCTATCCAGAATCTCCAAGAACATCCCCACCACTAAGGACGTGGAGCCGCTGTTGGAAATTGATGGAGACATCCGAAGCTTCGAGGTGTTCCTCTCCTCCAGGACACCTGTCCTCACTGCCAGGGACGTGGAGATGTTCCTACCCTGCACCGTCAACCTGGACCCCAAACTCAGGGAGATTATCGCAGGTCCATACTCACATGAAGCATTTAGCTTAACACTGCTAGCCAGCTAGTACAACAGTAGGATCAGCTTAACTACAAAATACACTTCCTGAACAAACTGTGGCCTAGTTTAATCATCTTAATCATCTTAAACCCCTAAACAATAACTTGTTTGTACCGCCACAAGGGTAATTTCGGACACAAATTAGGTCATGTCCCTTTAAAGTCGGGCCCACAAGACCCATTTCATTGGGGAATATACCCACACATATGTATATTAATTCTTGCTATAACCTCATTTGAAAAAGGCATTACATTGCAAAGGAGAACTATATTGTGTCTTCCTTATGTCTTTAATAGAGGTATATGGTCTAAAAGTACCTGCATTTGAGGTAAAAGCACACACAGAATAGCACAGTGAAACAGGGCTTGGTCCTTTTGTGAGATTTTTATTGAATTCACCGCCAGCGTATTTGGCAGTGGCATATTTGGCAGTGGCATATTTCAGATAAGCATCGCAGAAGCAGTGCCCGCTCCAAACTCATCCACCGTCGGGAGGCCTCAGAAACCCACTGTTTGTGTGCTCGCTCCATGCTGCCAGTGGCTGGGGTTGTAAAACAAGGAGCGCCGTTGATCTGCCTTGTATAGTTGCATTACATTTGACAGGTTAGCGAGGGTGATGTCACCGAACGGCGTTGTGCGTTTGTAGCAGTGCGTCACTTCTCTGTTCGGCATGTACGAGAGTGTAAATGATGCCTAGTGAAGCTGCATCACAGAGCTGAGAGCGCAGAAACTCATCCGCATACACACACACGCACACGCACACGCGTAGACACTGAGTCTGTTGAGTTGAGTCACTGTGACCACAGCTGACCATAATTCTCAACCAGACGTCCAGTCTGTAAATATAGGTTTCCAGGGCTAAACGCGCGTAGGTGTGGTATACACGTTCGCACAATACGTGTTAATTCACATGCGCTCAGCTGAGCCGTGTACTGGTGATTATTAGTTGTGTTTTTTTGTGTTTTGTTTTCTGCCACACGTGTCTCGGTGGGCAGGAAAGTGACCAGTCTCACTCCTCCGCTCCGTGCCCCGAGAGCGCTGGGCGCCCTAAGTCCTGTGGCCGGCCACTGGGCAGCGCTGACACCGATACCCGCCCATTGCCCGTGACTCACACCATAAGGCCCCCATTGTGTTCTCAGGCCGGATTGGGTCTCGCGCAGAGTGTCTCGGCAGCCACTTGTATAACCAGGAGACTTTCTGGTGCCATGCTTCAGTTTCTGGGTCTTACACTCTGGCCAGCCGCACAGACCCGCTCTGTTCAGTCACCGGGACTTATTTAACTTTAGTCAAGAGGAGGGGGGCGGGTTCTGAAGCTCCTACTCTGCTCTTGTCTGCCCTACTCTGCTACTTTCAAAGCACAATTGGCGTACGTGTAAACAATTGGAGTAAAGCGTTTTCAGGCTTCACGGGTTCAAAAGGTGACCTCTGTTGAGTGTAAGATAGTCCTTTTTTTGTGAGTTTTGTCAATGGTCTCGTACTCTCTTTCATGGGGGCCTTTGGGGTTTACGCAAATAGAGTTTACAGGTGAAGGTCACTATGTTTTTCATCTCCAGCATTTTTTTGTTGGATGGGACAGCCTCATGTTTTGAATAAAAAGAAGCGCCGTGTGTTCTCTTCTGCTATATTCCCTGAAGTGCTCCGAAAATCCAAAGAATTATGTCCATACTCAGATCCATCGTTTGATATCTGCTATCCTCTGTGGATTCACCACTGTTTTAAAAACTCACAGGAGATGGTGAATTAAGGCTAAATTAATGCTGAGGAGGCGGATCTAAAGAGCCTTTATAGTCACGGCCAAGATGGGATCTCCATCAGCACCAGCTCTAAAAGAATCTCTCTCTCTCTCTCTCGCTCTCTCTCTCTCTCTCTCTCTCTCTCTCTCTCGCTCTCTCTCTCTCTCTCTCTCTCTCTCTCTCTCTCTCTCTCTC
>JAOEHI010053027.1:0-15769 GCA_025447815.1 Percopsis transmontana | reverse complement strand
AAACAGTAAATAATTGCTAACTGTAAAGTGCTTAGTATTCTAAGAGCTGATCTAGCAGAGTAGAAAAAAGGATTTTTGTTGTTGTTATTTTAAAAGGGAGGAAAGGAGGATAGAATTGGGATTGTTAGTGTCATTAGTGCTATGAAGTAGAGAGACCAGTGGCCGAGGTACCGAGATGGATTTTGAAGAGGTGGGTCTTAAGTCTTAAGTCTTTGTGTGTGTGGGATCTTCACACCTGTACAGACCAGCATCTCCGACACAATGGCTGCTGTGGACCGATTAACCTCCATATGGGTGACAGATGTCAGCGCATATATTCAGAATATATTCAGGCATGAGGTCATTCAAACCGACCACACGGTGGCGCTGTAATAGGGGCCAGTCTCCTAACTTGTTCGAGCCAGCATTGTATACATTTGGCAAGTGCGCTATTGTTCTAGCTAACCTTCTTAATGCATCGTTCAGTTTAGCCAAATAATGTGTAACCTGACTTTCGGATGACTTTCAACATGATTTGTTTTCTTCTGTTGAATATCAAATGTAAGGGCCAAATGATTCAGAAATTCCCACATTACTCTCTGAGTGCTATTTCACATTTAGTTCATATTTTAATAATACTGTCCATTAGTTTTACCTTAATTCCGGCTAGCACCCCACAGGTAGGCAGCTAGGGACAGCAAGGTATAGCCGCGTGGAAAGGGGGGGGGGTAATCCATCCTGTAATCGAGTGTCCCATAGCTGCTAATGTATTTAGTGCCTCTATTGGGTGGCGGCAGCACCTGTAATATTTTTGCTACCCGCTACCGGAACCACCCGGTGTACCAGTCTCCGGTACTGAATAGGTTCAGAGGGCTCCTTCGCATCTGCTTGTTTCCCCGTAACTTCACGTGGGCTCAGGAGCAGCTACGGGAGAAGTTTGAAGAACAGCGGCAGTAGCAGCTGCGAGGCGGATCTTAAATGTTTGAGGTTTCATATTATGGACATTTCTCAAGTGGCCAGAAGGTGAGGCATAAAGCAAGATAGGATTTGTAGAAGGATCATGTAAATAGATTTTTTTTTTTGTATGTACAAATACAATTTGGTTACAGTTTGGTTACCTTTTAGGCTTTGCTGCTTGTCTCCATGTTGGTAACATTGCCATTTGCTGACACTGCCGCATGTTATTTACTTGGTATCCAAATATTTGCCTCTTCTGTAAAGCTGGTCAAGTTGTGACATTGTTTTAAAAAGATTATTAACTTGGTTTTCAACCAAGAAATGTTGTCTCTGTGTGTGTTGCAAAACATTGCACAACCTTACTGATAGCTTTAGTACTGACAAATGTACTCAGCTGATGCATCCAACTAGACTTGGAGATCAATGATGATAAATCTACTTTTTGAAAATGGGGAGATATGGTATAGTCTGACATGTTTCGTACTCTGCGTTGTCAGGTTAAATTCCACAGCTATATCATGCTGTAAACAGGAAGTAGTAGACAAGGACCCACTGAAACCCACTGTGGCTAAAGCTAGCATCAGTAGACTGCAAGTTTGAGTACTGAGAGGATTTTCTCAGTACTCAAGCTATCAGGTCAGCTTGAGCCACGGAACGCACCACCATACACACTGGGAAACAGAATTGTAATGACAGACGTCCACCAGATTGCCTGGGCTAGCCTCGAGCTATCTCAGTGAACGTGTGCGCAGTCGATTTGGTTTTTCCTAAACAGTGCTGTCTGATAATTGGCAACTCTATGGAATATGCTCCCTTATCTGCCTTTGGATAGACCCACCCTCTCCACTTTAGTGTCTCCATAGAGGCTCACGCCATGGTTCGTTCACAAGTCGACTGGTGTTGCACTAAACAAACTGTCTGTAAGGAGCACGTCAAGAGATTACCATGGTTTCCCCGAAGACAGGAAAGGGATAATGGCTCCTAATTATAGAGGGACTGATTACCAGTAGTAATGATTGTGGTTCACATCAAAAAGCCAAACCGTTGAGCGCATCCCCGCGCGTTCGTACACAGGGTCAGTACAGTACGTACGGATGTACGTAATGAGCTCACATTACACGTTTGTTTGTTTAGTGCGGTTGCATGCTAGCGTAGCTGCTACCCCGTGGAGACTAATTGGTGGGAAAATGAATCCCGTTTGAATAGGCAAAGTTGTGGGCTGGTGACCACCCCCCCTTGACCTATTGTTTTTTTAGCTTCTTATAGCACATTTTCAAACTCCTTTTATTTGTTGATAAATTAGCCAGTAGTTTTCATACCTCTGTCGACCGCATGCGTGCCATCGTACAAAAAAACTATCAAAGCACTAATAAACGCGGATGAAATCTGCCAGCTGACATGTTTTCTGAGGCGGCAGGCATTTTCCCGATCTTGAGTGAACCAGCAATTGTGTGCCGTGAAAAGTTGACTGCTACAGGAAAGGGATATTGGCAATGTTTATAGTGTTTATAGTGGACAAGTCCTGTTTGTAGACGCGGTATTCGGCACTAAAGTACTAAACGGAGCCAGAAGGTCTTCTGGTCACGGACAGACTCTATTCTCGTTAAACACGGCTTTGCTGATTTGGAGCGTCTGCCTGTGAGGCTCTCATGGGCAGGCCCGGCAGAACCCCAAGTCCTTCCTGTAAGAGCCGCTGGTCACAGGATGGTACAAGGCTTACTGAAAGCACACCGTTGCTTAGTTGTTGTTGTTTTGACCGTGAAGAGCTTTAGTCTATAATGGAGATTTAGTTTAGATTTTCACCCAGTTCTTATTCACCCAGTTCTAAACATTCTCTTATTTAGAGAATGTTTGACATGCACCAACAACACCAAAACAAATTCCTTGTATGTGTAAAAAAACATACTTGGCAAGAAAGCTTTTTCTGATTCTGATTCTGAACATTTCTAATATGTTATTTTCTAAATTATACCAATTATGTGTGCGTATATATGTAGAGAGAGTGCAAAAGAACTAGGATTTAACACTAGCTATAGTTGAGAATTAAGTATAGTGATTCAGAGTGTGAGCTTCACCCACATATTATGGGCCTTATAACCATCCCCAGGCTCTTGGAGTTAAGTCTTTTGCTGTAGTCATCTCCAAGGAATTTTTATTTTTGGCATCTAAGGGTCAAGTGGTTTGTTTTTCTCCTGATAACCGTGTAAGAAGACAGAGGAGAAATTCCTTTTAGCAGTTGACTTGCACAGGGAGATGACCATTTTAACAGATGTAGTCAGAACTTAGAATTAGGTACACCGTTAAATCATGAGCAGGAAATATCAAGATGGGGCTGAGTTTACACTGTGTAAGACGTCACTCGATAGCCTTAAAAGCTACTAGTTCACAGCTATTGAACTTCGACTCGCTATGTTCCTTCCAACAAATGTTCCTAATAACAAATAATCCATTGTTTGTGGACCAGTACTGGGTCGTTATTTGCATCCGCCATTGTCTTCTATTGCTTCTTAAAAACATTCTTCTAACATGTCTACAAAGCTGATTGCATGTATGGATGTATTCTGAGGTTACCATGAGGTCAGCGGGAGGACTCAATATTTAAGTAAGGAAGCTACAGAGTCTAGGCTTTGACAAAGGTTTAGTTAGAGCTGTTTTTAGTTGGAAAATATACTGGAGAGCATTTACTTCATCTTGCACTGGCACTTGAGTCCATCATCTCAGCTTTGTTTTAGCTGGAAAAGCAGATTTGTCTCATTGGTCTTTCTTGAATTAGATATGTTTTGATTTGTTTGCTTTTTTTGGGTCTGTATTCTGAGAATTCACACACTCTGGAAGCTATACTATGAAACCCTCCCCATTCCTTTGTGTCCCTCTCTATATCTATGCCTGCCACCCCTTCTCCCTCCAAGTTATTATTTTCCCTGAGCCTTTTTTAACATTCAGGAAATGGGACCCAAGCCAAAAAGCCCTCTCTATTTCTGAATCTGTCCCACAGTCCACCGTGCTGCAAGTTGGCCCCTGACATGAGCACCATTGTTAAAAGCGTTGGTCCCCCATTGTCTCGGTAAAGAACAAACCTCGTCCGGCGGAAGGAGTGCGGGGGGTATAAGGGAAAAGAGGACGTAATGAGAGCTATTGCTATAAGCAGGACCACTATATCAACCCCCCCCCCCTCCCACACACACACACAATTGTGATCATTCTTGATCAGGACGTCTTCCTGAAGTCTCATCTAAGATGTATTGGATAACTTTGCACGGTCATGCAATACAATGGCACTCTGTTTTTGAAAAGCTGTTTTGAATCTCAGTGGACAGAACTTTCTTTGCTATGTAGATGCGTCTGTAATTGAATTACAGACAATGACAATGATGTGTGCTAAGCAGTATTACTGAGTGATGGTACAGTTGATTGTACAGTCAGTTAAAGAGTGACACTCTTGAATGGGTGCTGGTCCAATAACATCCACTGCTTAGTTCCCGAGAGACCCGAGAGGATGTGGGTGTTGGATGGATTACCTAGATCTAAAGGCATGTAGAGCTCAAAGTTTATATCACCTAGGTAGCATATAAATACTAAATGACAGTGGCCCGTGCACTTACCCCTGTGGGACACCACAAATAACGTTACCACATTATTCAAAAGTCACAATGCCATGAGTAACATGGTGTGTTCTCTCGGACAGGTAGGGTTCATATGGGGCATTGGAAATGCATCGCAGTGGATATTCATTAGGCCAAAGTAAGATTTTGTTATTGTGTATCTTCCACAGGACCCCTAGCATTCTCAACAAGGACCATCCCCCAGACAAGAAACCCAAGAATGACAAACCTCCTGCCTCCCTTAAACACGAGTTTGACCCAACAGGTACAGTAGGCAACACACAAATACGTTAGCACGGTCAAAATGCATGTTCTACCTCCAACCCTATACTCGTATGAAACGAAAACGTAAATGCAGCGCAGGAACATGTCAGCAACTGTTATTAGTTGGTGACATGAAAAAGGCCACGACACATTAGAGGCAGAATTTTAAGGATTTAAAACTCCCCATTTTGGGCTAGGTATTTCAGAATGTGAGGTCTGATTAGTCAGCTGCACAGGTACAAGAAACTGGGAGTGTCAGTCAAGTGACTTCTGAACACGCCCACACAGTCCTAAAATAAGGTCCTAATCCGCCACATTAACTGTGGGGTGGACGGGGACTTTAATTCTGACACGCCGACGTTATGAGTATGGCCACAGAGGAGGAGAACAGGGTTTCACCATAATGTTAATGGGCGTCACTAAGGCCCTGTTATTGTTCTGTTCACACTTTCAACTCCCATTCCCATTAAACTCCCAAATAAGGTCTGTGAATAACTTTGACAAAAGATGACTTGACGTTTCCCTTCAGATTAGCCACAATAAGCGCATGACGTGCGCGCTTGAGACAGTCGGCCTCCCTGTAGCACTGTGCTTACTGAGACTCGAAGCAGTGGGCGGCCACCCAGTGGTCTGGGTTGCTACAACACGTGGGGACTCCATCTCCCAGAAGTCAGTCTTGAGGAGCAGGTGGTTGCCGGGGCGTGCGGTGTCGGCAGCTCTCCCAGTGCCCTGTGCTTCATCTTGGGGCCCCTTCATGGCGGGCAGCTCTCAGCCAATCGCCCGCTCAGACGTGCAGACATGAGACGGTGCTTAAAATACAGCAAGCCAGATAAAACTGTGTGTCTAGTCGGAATAGTGTTAAGAAAGTCCAATTCTGATAGTTCGCCGGGCTCCCCGCCAGATGGACGAAGGGTTTGGGTCTGCGGTACCGTTTACACATTATGACGGCAGATGGCCAGTAGCAGGATCATTTGTTAAAAGATGAAAATAAAATAGATGGCTGACAACATGGGAGGAACAGAGCCAGAGGGAGACCCTGATTGGGATTATGTTTATATGAACCAATGTTTGGAAATGCGGCAAAAAGTAGCAGGCTCCGATAACAAAACCAAACCTACAAAGCGAACCGACAATTCCGTTTTGGCCGCCCGCTCTCAAAGAGAGTTTCTTAAGTAACACAGCATGCGGCGCAGGAAACCATACCAAGACTTGGAGTCGTTTCATTCGACAACAAACGTTTCTATTCATACAAACACAGACGCACAGAAACACACACGGCCATCGTTACCAGATGTTCACTGGTATTGCACTGAGACCGGCTCAGGCTTACTTACTCCCGTTTTGTCTTTTAGCTGCTCTTATCAGGAAGCCCTTGAAAGCAGTTAAAGTGTGTGTGTGTGTGTGTCTGTGTCTGTGTCTGTGTGTGTGTCTGTGCCTACCCTGCAGGGCTGGTTCAGCGTTGTGTGATCATCCAGAGAGATGAGAATGGGTTTGGACTGACAGTGAGTGGAGACAACCCAGTGTTTGTGCAGCTGGTCAGGGAGGGTAAGGCTTTCGACGCACACTGCTACGTTACAACTTCACACCCCTTAACATTTGCACGAGTAAAACATGGAACCAAGAATACTGTCATTTATTTGACTTTAAATGGAAATGTGTTTTCTGAGATAAGAAGTGTTGAAGTCGTGAACTGAACATGTGGGTCAAGGCCCTACGTTTTCCTTAAACACACTGCTATCTTTGGAAACGTGACTTCCAACAAATAATTTTCCCAAGAATAACTGCTAGTAGACACACTGCTAGTAGACACACAGAGAACTGTCAAAACAATCAGTGTGTAATGTGCCAGCATGTAATGTGTGTTGTGTGTCTTTTAATATAGATGGTGCAGCAATGCGAGCTGGTGTCCAGACTGGAGATAGAATCATTAAGGTGACACTATTTGTTCTGCCTTCCCCTGCTGCTTTAAACATGAAAGAGAGTGTGAAGAAGACGATCTGAGCGCACGGTCTAAACCTCATGGCGCAAGTGCATTTAGGGGGTGTCCAAATCCACTTTTGCTAGTTTGACGGCGCAAAAAAATGGTAGCGGGACATGGTTCAAAAGGGTAGTACTTAGTCTCTTGATTATTCATGGTTGTGGGGCTGGATAGTCTAGTGGTCTGGGTGTTGGACTCCCAGTCAGTAGGGGGCGGGATAGTCTAGTGGTCTGGGTGTTGGACTCCCAGCCGGAAGGTCGTGGGTTTGAGCCCCAGAGTTGGCCTACCTGTAAGCATCCTTGAGGTAGATGCCTAACCCCTACCTGCTCCATGTAATAGAACAATGTAATTGTAAATCGCTTTGGATAAAAGCGTCTGCTAAATGACCTAATTGTAATTGGGTGTATTTTGGGCGTAACATGCAATAAACCAATCAAACCAATCGGAGCATCATCTCCCATTCCCTTTAAGAGCCAGGTGCACTTGCATCGTGGCAGATTGTTATTATGAAGGTTCTTTGTTTGTGATGTGTACTAAAAATCTCCAAAACACTTCTTGGGTGGGATAGACTGGTGTAATTTGATGTGTGTGTACACTGTCCCACAACTTTCACAGGACAACTGACACCTTCTTTATGGTTGGTTTATGTGCGGTCGCGAACATCAGCAGTCGCAGCAGCGCCTTTGACCTGAGAAGAGATCCTATCAGCTAGTTCAAACGCCTGTTTCTCTTCACAGTCCCTTTTTAAACCACTCGGAAAAAACTATTGTTCGAATTGTTGAATCACGATATACATTATTGTTGTACCTGCCCTTTTTTTTATGAGCCAATTAAATTATAATTTGGTTGTTGACGTGAATTGTATTTCCGTTAGTTTTCAGTTAAATTGACTTTATTCAAGCACACCACCATAAACACTGATCACCTGTCGGTCAGAAAGTTAGCCACTTGAAATTGTAGGGTGACAGATAATAGTGCAGCACACTGACGTCTCTGGTGAATTCCTGCCAGCTTTCCTGCCATTCTTTCCAAGCTTTGTTTATTACAAAAGTACTTGGAATACACTCGCTTCCTGCTGGGAAACAGCTGTGTTGTGCCGCTTATGGAAATATAAAGAAGCAGACAGCGGCTGTGCTTAGCTTCATCATTGGTCATTGTTAAGGGACTCTGTAACAACTGAATGATCTGCGGATTGTTTTCATATTCTGGCAGGTTAACGGGACCTTGGTTACACATTCCAACCACATGGAAGTGGTGGAGCTCATCAAATGTAGGTACCCGTGTTTGTCTGCACTCTCCATTAGGGGCACACTCTGAGCATGCTGGGAGCCAGTTTACTACCAGCCGCATTTAGGAGGGGACTGGGTTAGAATTAGCATTTGCCTCTGGCTCCACGTTCAGCAATAGCCACACTCTAGCCATTCTGTCTGAATATGAGGCTGGAGCACCAAACGCATGTGCACACAAACACACATTCACCATGTTAGTTTGTAGAGGACCTGTTTTTGTTTATCACCGCCCAAAACGCACACACACTTCCACTTCACCGCCCCCCATACTTCCTTTTCTCCCCCCTCCCCTCCAGCCGGTTCCTACGTTGCGCTAACCGTGCTGGGAAGGCCCCCAGGCCTCGTACAGATCTCCATGGAAGACCACAAGGAGGAGGACGAGGAGGAGCAGGAGGATGAAGGCATAGAGGTGAAACAGACCGGGCCCTCCCCGTTTCTTTCCCCGCCCCAATCCCCTGCAATGCCAGGGGGGGACCCGGACCCCCCACCGACCGGCACCAGCGATCCCCAGAACCACAAGCCCTCCTCTCCGCTACACCTTGCAGTAAGAATAAGCTTCCCAATGAATTTGTCAAATACGCAGAGAGGGCAGCAGCAATGAAAGCTGATGATGTTGGAGGTTAATGTTAGATCAGCTCTTAGAAAGTCAAGCACTTTGCTGGATTTTAGCAACTACCTGGAGGATTGAACGATGATGTTAATATGAAATGTATGTTGTGAAATGTATAGCTACGTTAGCCCTGATGACACGCGGCTGCCATTACTCTAGCAGAACGTTGTTGGCGTACGGTAGCTGCCGTATGACCTGTTCAGCTGTTGACGCTACATGCTGTGCATGTAAATGTAATTACATGCTTGGTCACAGTGAACACTTGACTCTGCACCAGACAATAGAAAGCTGGACATGTAGTTGCTCCGTGTGGCGCTGCAGCGGCCTCGTGCAAAGTAGTTCCCGGGGAGAAGTGTCTTTTACTTGTTAGTAGCGGCTAGTAATAGCTAGTAACTGCTGAATGACGACATGTACAATCATGGCTCAGGATGGTGTCCCGTGGCCCAGGCGGGGCGAGGGGGAGGAGGATGAAAGCGGGACGTCCCAGGTTCACGGGATGGCTTGTGATGGCGGCAGTGATACCTCTGTGAGTATTATCAGAGACATTATATAGACATTATATATTCAAGAATCCTGAATAGAACTCAGTGGGAGGAGTCAAAGCCAAAGATGGCGGTTGTACGCACACATCCCGCCCCTCCCCACAAAGAGCCAATCGTCTGCTTTATAACGGTTGATCTGGAAACCTATTGAGCCAATCGCGTGGTCGCACTGACCTTGCACATGCGTTGAAGAAGTAGGAAGCAACTGCCCGCGGGTTACCAAGATGCCTTGCTTAACTTTAGTTGAGTTTTTCTTAGTTTCAGTGTTAGTTTAAGTCTTTTTTTTTTGTTATGTCTCTTCCCCTTGTAAAATTCACAGTGAAACAGCCATTTAACAGCCTTTAATCTCCGGGGGACCGTGCCTCCGGGCATCCCTCAGTGGGTAGAGACCCCCCCCCAATGTCCAACCCAAAGTTATGCCCTTGGCTGGAAGGCATACTATTCTTGCCCATAGTGACGCTAGGGTCTACTGTACTGTAGACAAAATACATAGAGAGTATACACGTCAGCATACACGTGTGTATAAAAGTCAAAATGCATCTAGATTTATGCACTGCCTTTTGATTTAAAAAATAATAATAAAATAAATAAAACTGAAAAAAATCCCTTATTTGTACGGTAAAGGGGTACTTGGGTTTGGATAATAATAAAGAAGCGTTTTGAGAACCATGTTATTGCTTTGTTTACTTGTTCAGAGAATGTGACAAAATTATCAAATCCTATTTCATGATTAGAAAGCAACTAAAGTCATACTTCTAATTTAGACTAAGATTTTGCTTTATTCATCCAAAACATTGCCCTGCATTCTAGTAGGTATTGCTTCTTGTTGGACTAGGGACCTTTTCTATCACCATAAATCTCTGCACAGTCCAGCCTGCTTCAAGGAAATTCCTTGCCATTGGTGAATGTCTGCATGCTTTACGGCGCCTTTGTCTTCATAGATTCTTATTTTGCCTTCTGGTTTCGCCTACATAAATGGGTGAACATGGACACTTGATAAGGTAACCTTTCGCCTAGATGGATGAATACATTTTTATCTAACTTCAGTGTCCACACTTTGGACAAGTCCTGTTTGCCAACAGTAGATTACCCACGTTTCTCTTCCCATTGTTCAAGGGTGAATAAAATGTCTAATTTTCAACCAGCAGGGGTCAGTGTCTCTTAAGGCTGAAATGCTACGGTCCCTTGTTTCATTTTCATTTAACATCAATTTCTCTGTATTGCCTATTTGGGAACTAATTTCTATCCAAGTCAGAGCTTCCCTAACCTCTAGCGCCGAAATATTTAGTCTAGAAACCATCTGTCTTCCACGTTGAATAGGATGCTATTCTCCTGACTCTCACAAAACTGGGAATATAGGGTTATTTCAAGACGGCTGCCTGTGTGTTTATCAGCAGCCAAATTTAGCTTTAATAGCAACCTAACGTGAAAAACGTCATACTCTGTTACGATGTAGAAAATACTGCTCAGCCAGATTCCTCTGTAATATCGAGGGTCTGTGACTATAAATAGCTGAGATAAGGGACATGTACTTCCTCTCTGGGATTTCCCAGTTTTCCCAGACTAAACTGTGTGTGTGTGTGTGTGTGTGTGTGTGTGTGTGTGTGTGTGTTAGCTTCCCCTTGCAGAGATTCCAAGCCAAAGAGAGACGTCCTGTCACCGCCCAAAAATGAACCCCCAAGACGACACAGATCATCCCCCTGACCTGGTGAGAGGCACACACACAGTTATAGCTTTATCACTTTCTAAACAGTATTCGAGTCGCCAGGGCTCTAAGAAGTAGTAACATATTCTGTCTGATGTAGAGGTATACAGTATCGTGTGATTATACATTTTTACCCAACAAAGGCGTAGGTCCAGTCGGCAGTTTGCTACCAACCCATTACAACTACAAGCTGCAATTTAAAAACAAACGGATTCCCCACCAAATTATATTATTTAAATTTTAAATTAAGTCAGACGTTACATTAACGTGCGTACCATTGCCTTGAGTGAAAGCAAGTAGGGATTAGTGATGGCTTGTTAGGGGGCAGGATAGTCTAATGGTCTGGGTGTTGGACTCCCAGCCAGTAGGGGGCAGGATAGTCTAGTGGTCTGGGTGTTGGACTCCCAGCCAGTAGGGCCCAGTAGTTCGAGCCCCAGAGCTGCCCTACCTGTAAGCATCCTTGAGCAAGATGCCTAACCCCTACCTGCTCCATGTAATAGCACCATGTAATTGTACGTTTTTTGGATAAAAGCGTCTGCTAAATTACCTAATTGTAATTGGTTCAGAATGCTAGCGAGAATGGCTGATTGATGCCTGCAAATCAAGGAAGGGTTTTGGGTAATGTAATGATAGAATTAACGTCGTTCTACATTCACAGCCACAGTTAAAATGTTCCAGGTTATTGTTTCTCTTGTCATGTCCTTCAAACGATGCCCACCCAAAAGGAATAGGCAGTTGCTGCGTTGAATGTGCTTTTAAGTGTGCTCTTGTGTACGTATATCACCTAGGACTGTAATTCCCAATGCACCATGGGAGGGCCTCCCTTCCAATCCAACCCTCAGATCATTGGAGCGGAGGATGACTATTTTGACACTCAACAAGAACAGGTACCTCTCTTATAGATAAAGGGTTTGTTTGGGTTAAAGGCGCATATGATAATTTTTTAGTGGTGAAATGTTTATTTTTGATTGCTGTATCTTTCATATTGATAATAGTACATCTTTGGCAGTGTAATTTGTAGTATTTCTACACAAGAACTTCTAAAATCCCTTCATTGCTGTTTATTCAGCAGCAAGTGATAATTCTACTGTATATTTATCTCTTGGATTCTACATTCCCATTATTCTACCATCCACACATTTTATTCGATGTATTTCATGCATGTTTTTGGCTCTTTTCATACTTGTTATACTGTTATTTCAGCGTTGTTCCCTCACATTGTCACAACTATACACTGTCAAACACATTAAACTGAAACTCAACTTTTATGCTCAGCAGTTGACCTCGGACGTTGTAAATGTACTGTAAATGCATCCCGTGTACTGTGTGTGTTTGTGTGTATGAGTCAATACGCATGCTGCCTCTGTCCCTGTTCTGCGTAGATCCATGGTCAGTGCAGCTGTTTTGAGAGTATTGAGGCGCTGAAGTCTCGTCCGGCTCACCTGGCTGCATTCCTTCATCATGTGGTCTCTCAGTTTGACCCCGCACCGCTGGTACGCACCCAAACCCTAGCCCCCGAACCCTACCTCTGAACCCTACCCCCGAACCCTACCTCTGAACCCTACCCCCGAACCCTACCTCTGAACCCTAGCCCCCGAACCCTAGCCCCCGAACCCTACCTCTGAACCCTACCCCTGAACCCTACCCCCGAACCCTACCCCTGAACCCTACCCCTGAACCCTACCCCCGAACCCTACCTCTGAACCCTACCCCTGAACCCTACCCCCGAACCCTACCTCTGAACCCTACCCCCGAACCCAAAATTCTATTTGAAAAACAGGGTCGATGGCTCTGGCTGCCTCTCAGAGCAAGTGGACACAAAGACAGGAAAGGACACCATTTTGGCTGTTGGAAGGACCGTTGGTCTCTAGCTGAATCAGTAACAGCTGTATGTGCTTCCTCTCCCCTAGCTGTGCTACCTCTATGCTGACCTGCACAAACAGACCAATTCCAAAGAGAGCCGTCGCGTCTTCATGGACTTCCACACTCTGTTTATGGACCGAGTGGCAGTAAGGCATTCACTACCCCTGGTTAAAGGGACACTCCGCGGTCCGTGTCTGGAATTACCCTTGTGGTTGAAAGCAGCGTTACAAAAATGTTTTTATTTTATTTGATTTGAAACGTAGGGCGTGCATGCCCCTCCCACATGTGAGTTCTGAGTGTCTTGTGTTCCTCTCTACCCCTCCCCTTCAGTCCTCATGGGCATGGGCACAGAATGTTCTCTTAAGAGGCGCTATAACGCAATCAAGGAGTGTACCTTTCAGGTTATTGTTATTAAAGGCTGCACAGTTAAAATGTGTAACAACTGCATCACAGATTGCATCTTTGATCTTTAATCTTTTTCAGAATTTGAAAGTGCCTGTCCCAGAATCCCTTGCAGCTGAACTCGGTAAGGCTTTGAAGACGGCGCAGAATAAACTTCATTCCTGGACTTGGTTATAGAATTGAACTGTTGGACTGTTACTATAGTAACATGAAATGATTGTTTATGGTTTCTCACCCTCTTAATCTCTTAATCAGTGTAGGCTTTCATTTTGTGTGTGTGTGTGTGTGTGCTCTTTCCACTGTTAGATCAGCTTTAAGAATATTAAGCACTTTGCAGTTAGCACTCATTGACTGTTAGAAGAGTGAATAATAACTTTCGATTATTGTAATTGACTGTTTTGAGGAGCGAATGATAAACCTTCGAGTAAAGTGGTGCAAATGCATAGGTGAAGTAACCTTGTTACATGATGCTGACCAGTTCAACTGTTGACAAATGTACTAATTGTAAGTCGCTTTGGATAAAAGCGTCTGCTAAATGCTGTAAATGTAAAATTGTGTGTGTGTGTGTGTGTGTGTGTGTGCGCGCATGTGCGTGCGTGCGAGCGAGCAGAGAAACGTAGGCTTGAGTTGATCCCAGAGGAGCTGTGCAAACAGTACACCCAGCAAGTGCAGGAAACGCTTGTCCCCGATGTCCACAAGAACCTGGAAGACTTCAGGTAGACGCAGACACAAGCAACAAGTGGGATTCTGGTCTCATGTTACATGGTGATCCTCATTTACATCAAGTTTATTGAGCCACTGATGCACGACATGTACGGGCGCAGTAGCAGCACTGGAACCTTTTATAGGAAATAACATTTACAGAGAGATAAAAGGACTCAAAAATACAACAACAAAAAAATACTATGAATTTACAATTAGAAGAAAAGAATAATAAAAGAAGATAACTATAATACAAATACACTATAACCAATAAATACAGTAAGGAGTATGGGTTATGGAGTGTAGGCATAAGGAGGGGGGGGGGGTAGTAAATGGTATCTATAAAAAAAGTGTCAAGTGACGTGGTGCAATGATAGTGGTGTGTGTGTGTGTGTGCGTGCGTGCGTGCGTGCGTGCGTGCGTGCAGACAGAAGCGCAGCATGGGTCTGACCCTGGCCGAGGAGGAGCTGTGTAAGCTGGACACTTCGAGGGGCGGAGTCCATCTGGCCCTGGAGAAGGAGGGCTCCTGTGCTGAGCACATTGTCTCCAAGATAGAGGAGATCCTGTGAGCCTCAGCCTGCACACACACACACGCACACGCACGCACGCACACGCACATGCACGCACACCAGGCTAGGACTGTGATGAGGAACGCGCCAACTGTTGCGATTCATTTGAACTGTTTAACGCATTTTTATTTTTATTAATAAGGCAATGCATTGTGATGTCGTCACACGCACGTACGCCCGCACACACACACACGCACGCACGTACACACGCACGCACGTATACACACACACTCACGCACGCACACACACACACGTACGTACACACGCGCGCAAGGGTTGTCTTGTGATGTACGTGCTAGCATGCTGAAAGGTGTTACATGCAGTGCCGTTAACACACCCCAGCTACATGGTGATCGTCATCCAGGCGGCTGTTTATCATTTGTCGTGTCTCTTGTGTCTCTGTCAGGTCGACGTCGCCCCCCGCCGAGGAGGAGAAGTGGTGAGTAGCTAAGCGCTTCCCTTCATCGGCGTGCCACACGAGCACTTTTTGTGACGTGTTGCAGCGTTTCCCAGAGCCAAGACTAAATTTCCCATGAGGCCACATTGCCCAGTGGCGGAAAAGTAGCCTCCGCTCTCCTTTGTTTGTACTGAAGAGAATAGTCGAGGGACATGGTTCAGTCAGAGCATCAGCTGTTTCGCAACATGCATAGCGATGAAGGTAATATGAGACTGACTGTTCGTCGTAAATTGATTCATTAGAATTGAGTCGGTGACCACCATTTTGGGAAAAAAATAAAGGTTGAGATTTAAATTTAAATATGAATCAAACACAATCAAAGTACAAACACAAGCTGTTCCATATTTTCTTACTTTAATGAGAAAAGTGAGACTAAGACGTCTGAAACACAATTTGCTGTTGGCGATCAAATGTTCGTCTTACTACCTAGTGCCCAGAAAGAGTGGTCAGGTGACGTCACCGACCAATCAAAACGCACGAAAGCCTTTGCATTGCTTTTGTGAAGTCACACAGACGGTGAACACAAAAAAAAAACACGTGGAACTGTCAGATTTTCCTGCACCGGTCAATATCAGCTGCATTCGATTGGTTGACGGGGTATGTGCCGCCCTGCCTCTGACTGTGGCACTAAGGTTGGACTCACCCTGTGCTGCAGCGCTACAATGCAGTATGTGATCCTGTCCTATATGAAGCACCTCGGGGTGAAGGTAAAGGAACCTCGCTGCCATGAGCCTAAAAGAGCCCGCCTCCCCTTCCTGCCCAAGATCAAGGTTGGACGGACACACACACACACACACACACACACACACACACACACACACACACACACACACACACACACACACACACA